>JAQZBX010100108.1:0-11417 GCA_029593785.1 Cabassous unicinctus
ATGCAGAAAAACTTAGGGAATAAAATGCACATAAAAAGGAGTGGAAAAATTTTCCCATAAATCCAGAGGAGGTCTTGATTATGGAACAATTAGAGGTCACTATGAATTTAGCTGGTCCTAGTACATAAACCAGGCTTTGGGTCTTTAGGCCTGTTTCTTTCAGGTCAGTGGGAATAGTGGTCTTTTTTTGCAAGGGATAGAGTACCTGGGCTGCTAGAAACAAATCTTTTCATTTATATCACACATTTTGTTATAAAAGGGAGAACCTGATGATAATGTAGAACAAAACTAGCCTTAGTATTAGGAGAGTTTTAGTCCATGTTCTGCTTTGCTGGCTTATTTCATCTCTGAAATAATTTGTTTTGTCATCATATAATGGATATTACCACACCTACCTCTCATAGCTACCATTTATTGAAATTTTATGTGCCAGCTTTACTGTAGATAATGTGATCGTTTCCCAAATTTAAGCAATGAGACTCTCCTTGGATGTTGTTAAAATACGTATCAGAGGAGCAGATGTAGCTCAGTGGTTGAGTGCCTGCTTCCATGTATGAGGTCCTGGGTTCAATCTCCAGTATCTCCTGAAAATATAATAATAAAATAAATTACAGGCCCACCCCATACCTAATGAATTAGTATTTCTAAGGAATGTGCCTGGGATCTTGTTTATAAAAACTGACTCAGGTGATTTTACGATCCCAGCACATGGGGAAAATAATATGCTTTGACTTCATTCCCCCAATAGCACCATGAAGTAGCTACTACTCTTTTTGTAGGTGATGATTCTGAGGCTCAGAGGAGTTACTAGTTTTCTAAAATCGTACAAATAATAGTAGAGCTGAAATTCAAATTTTGATTGGCCCAGAATCCCATGCTTTTAAGCAGTTTGTACTTGACATGTTATGTAGGCTACATTAGTTGTTTGGTGAATATTTGTGGAAACTTTGGCAGTTAAGAAATATGACACAGCACCAGTGTTTTCTCATGAGCAATTATAATCAAGGTTTCCATAGTGAGTTGGGAACAAAACTTGATAATAGGGAGAGCAAATGCCTGGAATTGAACAGGGGCTGGGAACCCAGGCAGCAAGAAAAACATGGAACCCTTGGTGGAATGTGTGACTATATACATGGAGTATTGCCCACCAAGGAAGCGCACCCAAGCCTCAGTGTTTAGCATTTTTATTGGGTTCCATTAGGTAGACATGATTGATTACCTACATGGCTCATCTCAGTCTCTAATCTCCAGTCCCTCTGGGCATGACCCAAAACCCCTACCATAAATCACATTGTTGGTCTTTCTGATATAGCCAGTCTCTCCCCTAAATCGCATTGTCCAAGGCCCTAGGCAAACATTCCACATGCTTAAGAGATTATCTTCCAGAAGCTTAAGGATAAAGACCAGACCTCTTTTTTTAAAATCAGTTTTATTGATACATATCAATAAAGCATATAATTCCTCCAAGGTGTACAATCAATGGTATTTGCTATAATCACATAGTTGTGCATTCATCACTTCAATCATTAGCATTTTCATTATGTCAATATTAATAAACAAATAACAGACACAGAAACAAACAAGAAAATTCCTCACCTCTCAATCTCTCTATACTTCCCCCACTGTGCATAGCTGCTTTTTTTGGCTATTCTATCCAGAGTATATAACCAATGGCTTTTAGTATAATCATAAGGTTGTATATTCATCATCCTAAAAATTCTAGAACAATTTCATTACTCCAAAAAGAAAGACTCCAAACCCCTTAGCATTCCTTCCTCAGACCTACATAACTAATCTTTCATCTTTATGAATTTATTTATATTTATATTTTATGTAAATGAAATCATACAATATGTAGTACTCTGTATCTGGTCTCCTTCACTTAGTATAATGGTTTTTTTTGTTTTGTTTTGTTTTTTGTCTGATACTAACATGGTGTAGTATTAACTTACATTTGTTCAGCTTCAAGGAAAAATGGTCTTTTATATACAATTCTACCCATATTCATATTTCACATAATATATTTATATTTCACATAATATATTTAGTTCATAATAGTGCAATCATACAGTACTTGTCCTTTTGTGTCTGGCTTGCTTCACTCAACATAATGTCCTCCAGGTTCATTCAGGTTGTCATATGTTTCACGAGTTCATTTCTTTACCGCTGCATAATATTCCATCACATGTATACTCCATAATTTGTTTATCCATTCATCCCTTGATGGATACTTGGGTTGTTTCCAACATTTGGCTATCATGAATAATGCTGCTATGAACAGAATATATGTGCAGATATATTTGTGCCACTGCTCTCAGTTCTTCTGGATATATACCTAGCAATGGTGTTGCCGCATTCCATGGCAAGTCTATATTCATCTTCATTAGAAACTGCCAAACAGTCCTTCACAGTGGCTGTACCATTCCACATTCCCACCAACAGTGAATAACCGTTCCTATCTCTCCACATCCTCTCCAACATTTACAGTTTTCTGACTTTTTAATAGCAGCCAGTCTAATAGGTGTGAAATGATATCTCATTGTAGTTTTGATTTGCATTTCCCTAATTGCTAGTGATGTTGAACATTTTTTCATGTGTTTCTTCGCCACTTGTGTTTCTTCTTTGGACAGTTGCTAGACCTCTTTTTGAGCAAGAGTAAATTCTTTACTACTTAATTTTACGTTATGACTTATAAGTCTGCTGGTGTCTACATGTACCACTTTGAGTGAAGTATAGAAACGTTACCACCATTTAGGTCCATTTATCCTTCCCTCCCTTATAATTTAATTGTCTTAAATATTTTCTCTACATACACTGAGAACCACGTTAAACAATGTTATAATTTTTGCTTTAACCATCAAACATAATTTAGAAAACTCAGGAGAAGTATAGTCTATTATATTTACCAATATTTTTACTCTCTTTGTTGTTCTTTGTTCATGATGTTCCAACTTTTCTTCTTTATTTTCTTCTTTCTATTTGAAGAACTTCCTTAGGGAAGCTAGTAGCCTTCATCTGATTCTCAAAGGGGCCCACACTCTTATTAAAGATGCTTTTAAAAATAACTGCCCTAGGGAAATGGATGTAGCTGAAGCGATTGGGCTCCCATCTCTCATATAGGAGGTCCAGGGTTCGATTCCTGGGGCCTCCTGGTGAAAGGCAACCTGGCCCGCATGGTGAGCTGGCCTGAGCGGCGAGCTAGCCCGTGCGGAGTGCTGGCCCACGCAGAGAGCTGGAGCAGCAAGATGATGCAACAAAAAGAGACACAGAGGAGAGAGAATAAGAGACGCAGCAGACCAGGAAGCTGAGGTGGCGCAAGAGATTGTGCGCCTCTCTCACTCCGGAAGGTCCCAGGATTGGTTCCTGGTGCTGCCTAAAGAGGAGACAAGCATACACAGAAGTACACACAGAGAGCAGACAGTGAGTGCAAAGCAACAGGAATGGGGAGTGGGGGAGAAATAAATAAATAAAATCTTAAAAAAACAAACAAAAAAACTGCCCTAGATATCACTATCCCCAAATCCCCACGATTGAGGAAAGAACAAACATAAGAGGGGAATGCAACTGTGGACTAAAGGGAAGAACTTGTAACATTGATATAAAGACAATGATCATCAGAGGTTCTGAGGGGAGGGAGATGGAAGAAGAGGTGTAACATGGGGCATTTTGGGGACATTGGAATTGTTCTGCGTGACATTGTGATGACAGATACAGGCTATTATGCATTTTGTCAAAACCTATAAAATGGCGCAGTGCAAAGTGTAAACCATAATGTAAACTAATGACTATGGTTAGTAGCAATGCTTCAATATGTGTTCATCAATTGTAACAAATGTACCAATTAATGAAAGATGTTGTTAATTGGGTAAGTGTGGGTGGAGGAGGGGGATATATGGGAATCCCCTGTATTTTCTTTTTTTTTTTTTTAACAAATTGATTTTATTGATACATATTAATAAAGCATACAGTTCATCCAAATCCCCTATATTTTTGATGTAACATTTAAGCAATCTAAAGTTTCTTTAATAAAAATGAAAAACAAACAAACAAAAAAAACCTGCCCTAGAAAAAGCACATAGTACTGGGTGACCAGTTTGGATGTGAGCATTAAAAAGTCTTCCATTCTTTCTCAAAAGCTAGTATATTTTCACTTAATATTAGTCTGACTGGTCTATAAAATATATCAACTTATCTTAAAGGATTAACTGCATTTCCTCTGTAGGCCTGGAATCTCATTTATTAAGTCCAAGACTTTCCTAGGATTAGAGTGAAAGCTCATATATTTTAAGTCAGTGGAGACCACTGCTTACCCTCAAATAGAGCCTCTGTAACATCAATTTATCCATATTTCTGACAAGCTTAATTATTTGTTTTTCTGTTCCCACAGCAGATAAAAAGCCCTAAGCTATAAATTCACACTTACTGCACAAAAGGGGACATTGAGGAAAGGGAGAGAAATTTGGAAAGCAAGTCTCACATACCATCTCTTGTGTGAAAATTGCCCAGATCTCCATGTCAGACTCAATTGCTCCCCTCTTCCATTACCAGGGTACATATATCTCTGTTTAATACGTGCTTCACTCTGCCTTTTTCTGTGGTTACATTCTTCTCAAGAATGTAAATTTCTTGAGGTCAGAGGAGTTCATCTTATGATTTTGATAAGCCCAGAATAGTGCCCTTACTGAAATAGGTGCTATGTAAATGTTTGTTTAGGGAAGGAACAAAGGAGAGCAGGAGCAGTCACAGGAATTCAAATTGCATAAGGGTATGGACAGATTAATGTAGAGAGAAGTAATCCAAACTACCTAGGCAGCACAAAAGTGCATTCTTTATAGTTACTGATGTTCCAATTGTTGCCAGCCACAGCCATCAAGAATGTTATTTATTCTTTATAAGAACTCTGAGAATTATTTTAAACTATTTGAAAAATATTTCCATGGAAAATACTTATATGAGTTTTAATGTTTTAAATTTTGAAATTGAATAAGCTTTGATTCAGTGGAAAAATCACTATGGGACACAATGCCTTGACCATACTGGGTACCTTTTTAACCAAATTACAACAGTTAAGGGTCTTAGACACTCTATTCCTTATTAGATTTTCTTTGCTTTAAGTGGTTGATTCTTCTAGATAACCTGAAAAGTTTTTCTGGCCTTAAGATTCTATAATTCTAAGAAAATCACTCAGAGCTAATTTTTTTTTTTTTTTTTTTTTTTTTTGGGAGGTCCCGGGGATCGAACCCAGGTCCCTCCATATGGGAGATGGAGGCCCAACCATTTGAGCCACATCCGTCCCCCATCTTTTTGTTTGTTTTTAGGAGGTACTGGGGATTGAACCTGGGACTTTGTACATGCAAAGCAGGTGCTCAACCACCAAGCTATACCCACTCTGCACAGTTAATTATTTTTGATGAAATATAGTTACCGTATTTGCAGCTCTTTTGTGCTTTTACACATCTGTTTGTGATCAGTTATGTATATTTTCAGATTTAAATAAATATGGCTTGAAATTGAAAAAATTAAATTTTGCCATCCTAGTGTCCAAGGATAACTTTACGTATTTTGGAGTATATCTTTCTGAACAATGTCAGTGTCTGAGCAGTCCAGTAACATACCACTCGAGGGTGAGGCAGCACTAGAGAGAGAGAAGCCCTTAAGACCGTTGTCGATGTCTGTGGAGAGAGTGGACGGATCTGTTGCCAGCCACTGTTGGGACAATTCCAGCACTCCTCTGGGGTATAGGTAGGGATCGAAAGGACTTGGGGGAGGTCAGTGTTCCAGCTATGCTGTAGGGCCTCAGATGCAGTTCTTGCACTTAGTGTACTAACAGTTTTGTTTAGGAGATGTTTTTACCTCAAATTCTGTTACGTTTGAGAATGTTCAGGTGAGTTCTAGATCATATTAGAGTTGAATCATACTAATTGTAGCAGAGACATTCAGTTTGCCTTTCATGTCTGACTCCTCTCTTGTCCTCTAGCAATAGGCTTCTCTAGCCACAACTCATTGGACCCAAATTGGGTCAATTGGATTTTCTCTCCTAGAAATGACTAAGGAAGGTAGCTAAGCCTGGAACTTTAGGCTGGTGGTTCTCAAGTTTGGTTATGCATTAGGATTGCCTGTACAACTTTGCAAAAACACATACCTATGCTCTACCTGCCAGAGAGCCTGAATCAATAGGTCTGAAGAGGGACACAGGCATGTGTATTTTTAACAAGTTCCTGAGGTGGATATGGATGATTGTTTAGGTTTAAGTGCCAGTGGACTAGGGCACCAACTCATAGAACACCTTCTTGTTCACTTCTAATGGTTTCCACCACCACCCAAGTAAGTAGGGTGGAGGGGTGGAAGGGTCCTCCAGGGATCTGGACCTTAAGACTGTGATCTTTCCTTTTATTTTTCTGCTCTGTGTCCATTTTAACTTCTCTGAGCCTTGGCTTCCTCCAGAATAGGACTAGTTCTGTGGGGTTCCTTCCAGAAATAAGATTATGAACACCTATTGAATTTATATTAATTCAATAAATACTTATTACACCAGACATTTTGCTAAGTGCTACCTAACCAGGTGGTGAATTGTTCTAATTAGGAAAACAGCATGGGATAGTGAAACAAGCACAGACTTTGAAGTTAGTCTCAGGTGAAAATCCAGTTTCCGCAACTTGCAGCTGGGTGCTCTGTACATATTATTTCTCTTTTTCAGCTTCAGTTTCTTCCTCTCAAAAAAATGGAAATAACAATATCTCATGGGGTTATTGAATACTAAATTAAATAGTTATTAGGTTCCAATTCCCTTCTGCTCATTAGCTTTGTCGTTGTGGCTAGACTGCAAGTGACCTAAAGGCAAAGGCTGTTTCTTATGATTTCTTGAATCTCCTATGTTGCCTAAGTTGCTGTGTCTTTATTCTGATACACCAAGTTGAAATATGATTCAGGGTATAAACAAGGCAATATGGTGTATTGAAGAATCAACCGTGTCCTCTTACTTGGACAAGGAAGTCTTTTCAGAAGCTGCAAAAGTCAAGAACATCCAGGAAACCCATGTTTTCAGCTCTTTTCTTCTCTAAGTATAACTAGATTGGGGCACTTCACCTTCTTAAGTCTCAGGTTGCTCACCTGTAAACTGAGTGAACTACATTATCTCTTATGTACATTCTTGTTATAAATATTGTATGTTCTCACATGTTGACACAGTTTTAAAAATGAACATTGCTATTCTAAATTAAAACAATATTTAATAGTATGAGAGGTTATATTAAAAAAACTTTTCTGTCTTTTCCTATCTTCATTCATGTGACTAGGTGACAGGGTTGTCTACATAGTTGTGATCAATGTGTACATTCAATTTTTGAGTTACCTTATTTCTACTTTTCAGTGTTACTATATAGAGTTCCAATGTATTGACATGGAAACTTTTGAATTTATTTATTTATTTATTTATTAAAGATTTATTTATTTATTTATTTCCCCCCCCCTTGCTGCTTGTGCTCGCTGTGTCCATTTGCTGTGTGTTTCTCTGTGTCTGCTTGTCTCCCTTTGTTGTGAGGTCTTGCTGCATCAGCTCACCGCACCGCGCGGGCTGGCTTGCCTTCACCAGGAGTCCCCGGGAATTGAACCCGGGGCCTCCCATATGGTAAACGGGAGCCCTGTCGATTGAGCCACATCTGCTTCCCTTGAATTTATATTGTTGTCAGATTAGGGAACTAACCATTTTTTATTCCTCAAAGCACTGAACTTAGGACAGTTTTTCTGTTTTTCAATTTGTGGATCTTGATCAGCATTTTAAAAATTATGAAATAGGGGAGTGGATATAGCTCAAGTGGTTGAGTGCCTACTTCCCATGTGTATTAGTCAACCAAAGGGGTGCTGATGCAAAATACCAAAAATTGGTTGGTTTTTATAAAGGGTATTTATTTAGGGTAGAAGCTTACAGTTATTAGGCCATAAAGCATGAGTTACTTCCCTCACCAAAGTCTATTGCCATGTGTTGGAGCAAGATGGCTGCCGACATTTGCAAAGAGTTCAGGCTTCCTGAGTTCCTCTCTTCCTGCGGATTGTTTCTTTCCAAGCTCAGCTGCCCTGCTCTCTCCACAAAGTCAGCTGTAGACTATCAGGTGACTGACACTGACTCTCTCTCTCTCTTCTCAGGGCTCTATTCTCTCTGGGCTCAGCTGCTCTGTTCCTCTGTGCTTACTTCCCAGGCTCCAGCTCTAAACTCCCAACTCTGTCCTTTGTCATGTCTTTTCTCTGTGAGTTTCCACCCACCAAGGGGTGGGGACTTAATGCCCAACTGACATGGACCGAAGTCCTAATCATATTTTAATCAAAGGTGATACCTCTGACAGAACAGTTAACAAATATAATCCAGTAACTACTTTTGGAATTCATAAAAAACTGCTACACCATGTCATATACAAGGTCCTGGGTTCAATCCCAGGTACCTCCTTAAAAAAAAAAAAAAAAAAGAATAGAATTGAAAATACTAGAATTGTTTCATGAAATGTCTGTTTCAGCTTATATTTGTATGTGTATATGTGTGTTTACTGGATCATGATGTAAAATGTACACTTACTGAGGGTTGTGGTCAAAATAATTTCAAAGATCCTAGATTAAGTCATGGCAGTCTCATCACATTTTGAGTTTTTTTTTTTAAATTGGAGAAATTGTAGGTTTGCGGAAAAATCATGTGAAAACACAGTGTTCCCATAAACCCACTCCTTTGTTATTAACCCTTTGCATTAGTGTGGTGCCTTTTTACAACTGATGAAAGAATATTATAATTTTACTATTAACTTTAGTCCATCATTTACAAACAATAGTGTCCACTGTATTTTACAGTCCTATGTTTATCTTTTAAACATGTGACCTAAAATTTTTCCTTTTAATTACATTCACATATATACTCCAGTGCTGTTATTTACACTCACAATATTGTGCTACCATCACCACCATCCATTTCTAAAATTTTACCATCAATGTAAATAGAAATGCTGTGCAAATTAAGCATTAACTCCCCGTTCCCTACCCCCAGTTCAGCTCCTGGTTAACATATTCAAGATTCTAACTCTATGAGCTTGCTTACATAGTCTCATTATTTCGTTATCAGTGAGATATGCAATATTTGTCCTTTTGTGTTTGGCTTATTTCACTCAACATGATGTCTTCAGGGTTCATCCATGTTGTCACATGAACCAGAACTTGATTCCTTTATGGCTGAATAATAATCTGTTGTATCTATATAGCACATTTTGTTTATCCATGGTTGATGGACACTTACTTGGGTTGCTTCCATCTTTTGGCAGTTGTGAATAATGCTGCTAAGAATATTGGTGTGCAAAAATCTGTTTGAGTACTTGCTTTCAGTTCTTTTGAATACATACCTAGAAGTGGGACTGCTGAGCCATATGGCATTTCTATTCTTAGCTTTCTGAGGAACTGCCAAACTGTCTTCCACAGCGGCAGCACCATTTTACATTCCCAGTAGCAATGAATGAGTGTTCCTATTTCTCCACATCCTCTCCAACACTTGTAATTTTCTGTTGTTTTTTTTTAAATAGTAGCCATTCTGGTGGGTGTGAAGTGGTATCTCATTGTGGTTTTGATTTGCATTTCCCTAATAGCCAGTGATATTGAGCATCTTTCCTTGTGTGCTTTAGCCATTTGTATATCCTCTTTGGAAAAATGTCTATTCAAGTCTTTTGACCATTTTTACATACAGTATTTGTCCTTTTTGTATTTTTAAATTGGCTTGTTTGTCTTTTTATTGTCGAGTTGTAGAATTTCTTCATATATTCTGGATATTAAACCCTTATCAGATATGTGGTTTTCAAATATTTTCTCCCATTGAGTAGGTTGTCTTTTCACTTTGGTGATAAAGTCCTTTGATGCACAAAACTTTTAAACTTTGATGAAGTCCCACCTACCTATTTTTTCTTTTATTGCTTGTGCTTTGGGTATAAAGTCTGAGAAACCGTAACCTAACACAAGATCCTGAAAATGCTTCCTTGCATTTTCTTCCAGGAGTTTTATAGTCCTGTTTCTTATATTTAGATTGCTGGTCCATTTTGAGTTAATTTTTGTATGTGGTGTGAGATAGGGGTCCTCATTTATTCTTTTGCTATGGATATCCAATTCTCCCAGAGCCATTTGTTGAAGAGACTTTTATTTCCCAATTGAGTGGGCCTGGCAGTCTTGCTAGAGTTTTTATAGCTAAGAGACTTCAAAGTGAGTTGGGAGGTTATTCCAGAGCTTATGCTTATGCATGTCTCAGCAGGATCTCATTAACTGCCACAGTAAACAGTGCCTCAAACCAGCCCGGTTCCTGAGGGCTCTGGAGACATCTAGACACTATAGGCAGGGCAGACAATCTCAGGAATTTGGCACCCTGTCAGTGGGCCTTACTTTGGTATGTATGCTCCCCAGTGTAACAGTTAGACCCATTTATAATTTCCCTACACAGGGCTCTTCTGCCTTTTATTTGAACCTATGATTAGCATTATATTTGTTAAATATATGTCCCAGAGACTTAAATCTCTCGTCTGTTCATATGCCAGTTGAGCCCTGAGTCTCAGCAGAGTTGCAACACCTACTCACCAGTTTATTGGACTCACTCAGGACAACTAACGTAAGGATGGTGATGGACAACGCCCATCCCAGGAAGCAGAGTGTCTGTAACTGCAAGTAATACAGTTCCATCCATCTGCCCCACAGAATCTAAGCCCTCTCTCAATTGGAGTCAGGGTGGGCATCACCATCCCCAAATCCTCAAGACTGAGAAATGAACAAACATAAGGTTGGAAAGCAACTATGGACTAAAGTAGGCTTATGATTTTTCTAGCAATTGAAGAACTTGTATCACTGATATAAAGGCAGTGGCCACCAGAGGTTCTGAGGGGAGGGAGAGGGAAGAATAGGTACAACATAGGGGCATTTTTGGGACATTGAAATTGTCCTGCATGACATTATAGCAGTGCTTCAATATGTGTTCATCAATTGTTAACAAATGTACCACACTAATGAAAGATATTGTTAATGTGGGAAAGTGTGGGAGGGGAAGTGGGTGGGGTATATGGAATCCCCTATTTTTTTTTTTTTTTTACATTTCTCCATTAAATGTAATGGATACATATAAAATTTTTTTTTTGTTTTGTTTTTTGTGGATGAAACAATATGTTACACAATATATTTAGTTCATAGTAACGCATTCATACAGTATTTGTCCTTATGTGTCTGGCTTGCTTCACTCAGCATAATGTCCTCCAGATTCATCCATGTTGCCATATGCTTTACGACTTCATTTCTTCTTACAGCTGCATAATATTCCATCATGTGAATAGACCACAGTTTGTTTATCCATTCGTCTGTTGATGGACACCTGGGTTGTTTCCAACTTTTGGCAATGGTGAATAATGTTGCTATGAACA
>JAQZBX010100109.1:0-11401 GCA_029593785.1 Cabassous unicinctus
CCATGGAGCCTTAAGAGGAAGAGGAAGAGGAAGGCTGAACCGCCATCTTGCTTCAAAATGTGGCAAATGGCTTTGGGTGAGAAAGTACCTCTTATGGTACTTTGAGTTGCACTCTTTAGGGCCTTGTGACTGTAAGCTTCTACCCCAAATAAATACCCTTTATAAAAACCAACAGATTTCTGGTACTGTGCATCAACACCCCTTTTGGCCGACTAATACAGTGTTGTCACTATTTATTATTTTAAACATTCAGATAGGTGTGTAGTGATACCTCATTGTGGTTTTCAGTTGAATTTCCTCTCATGGAAACAGGTCTAGTTTCAGTACTTTATATATGATATGTGATTAAGTGCCGAGAAGAGCAGCAGTGTCACTGTCACATTTTTTTGTAGCCAGAATCATTTGGGATTATAGTCAGAATTACAATTTTGAGAGCTTTGCAATATTTTTGATTCATCTTTACTGCTCAAATCTCATACTATGGCATCATCCCGACCTTTTACGTGACTCATATGAGGGTCAATAAATGCAACCCAGTAGTTATTTATTTAGCTCTCACTTCATGTTCGGTATGTGCTAGGTGATATGGGGGTTGCTGTATAAGCCATGATTCTGCTCTTGAAGTGTTTATAATCAAGTTGAGAAAGCTGAAAACAGTTAAACAAGTCAAGGAAAATATATTGAAATGCAAAATACAGATCCTCAGTTCCTTATCCAAAACATTTAGGGCCAGGACTTCAGGATTCAGGCTCTATTTTTTCCTGATATTAGAAAGGTAATATGGTTTGTCGACTGTATAATAGGAAACAACTCCAGTAGGGCACTAAGTAGCATAAACAAAGACTGAAAATAGACTAGGGTTGCTGCCAAATGAGTTTGGACAAAATTTAAGGGAAGAAAACAAAAGTTCTGTTTTCTGAAAGTTTGGATTTCAGAATTGTGGAAAGGGATCATGTACCTGTTTCATGAGTATTAACTGATACAGGGAAAGGAAATGAATATTTACAATATTCATGCAGCCTTAGAATCTGAGACTCAAAACAAGGAGGTAACTTGTTCAAATGCATACAACTCAGCAGATCTCAGGTCCTACCCAGACCTACTGATTCAAAAACTTTCTGTATTGGGGCCTTGTAATCTTTGTTTAGTATGGCCCTCTGGGGATTCTCATGCATGTTCAAGTTTTGAGAACCGCTGACATAGCAAGTAGGTGACAGAGAACCAAGATTCAAACTCTGGTGTTTCTGACTCAAAAAGTCAATGGGTGTTTGATGCTGTCTCCCTTGCTCTCAAGTAGAGAAGCAAGAGATTGAGTTGAGCTCAGATGGTAAGTGACTTCAAGGAAGTTACGTTGACACATACTTCACTTTAACAGAGAAGGACAAAAGAATTCTGTAATATAATCCCCTAGAATATTAGTCTGCCCCTTAATTATATCAAGGAGAAAATTAAGCCTTGATAATTCCTGGTTTTATTACCTTCATGTTAATATCTTGAAGATGGCACGCTTTGTTTTGCAGTTTCTTTAAGATCAAGGTGGTAATTTCGTTTAATTGTGACAATTAAGAGTTAAGAGCTATGAAAAGAAAACAGGTTCTCAAATATTACTAAGATAATTATTCACGTATTATTTGGTGTCTTTGATATAAGCATATTTTACCTATAAGTTGACTTGTCTTGCTTTGCTACTTTTAGCATAATTTCCAGTGCTCGAGTTGATAAACTTAAGGGAAAAATCAAATTGAAGACCACTGAAACATCCTTTTGCAAATAAGTGATGGTTAGTTGTGTGGTCCCAGCTCTACTTAGAAGATAGGAATCCTTGTCAATTAAGAGATTATAGGTGTGAACTTCCAGGGTGAGTCTAGGACACAGAGGAAAGGGGCAATTTGAGGACACTGACCACTTGGCTTGGTGCTCACTGACAAACAGGATGACTTATTTCTGAAAGTGAACAGGTCAACATTAATATGGATGTGCTTAGAATGCGATCCTGCAAAATACAAACTGAATACGCCCTTAGAACAAATCCCAATAACTCAGTGTCATATTGATCTCCTTTGGAAAGGAATGCTGTGTTGGAAAATAAATTACTGTAGAAAAAAAATGACAAAAATGCAACCAACTCACATCACCTTTGAGTGCTCTTTTTACCTTTGTGACTCAAGCTTTATTTTACAGGAAGAAATGGCTATGTGGTTTAATAGCAATTAGTCATATCAGTTTAGGGCAACTGGTCTAGTTATCTTCTGCTGTGTAACAAACCACCCCAAGACTTAATGACTTAAAGCAATAACAATTCCCTTTCTCACACATCTGCAATTGGGCCAGGGCTCAGTTGGGGACAGCATATCTCTGCTTCACCCAGTGACAGCTGGCAGCTTGAAGGCTGTGGACTAGAAGCATCTGAAGGCCTGCTCACCTCCAGTTCTGGCTGTTGGCTGAGGCTGCCAGCGCAACACCTGCACGTGAATTCTTCACCTGGCCAGGGCCTCCTCACATGGTGACTGGGCTCCAAGGGTGAGTATCCAGAGCCAGAGAAAGCAAGGTAGAAGTGGCATCGCCTTTTATGACCTGGATTCAAAAGTCTTGCAGTGACTCTTTTAGTCATGAAGCAGTCGTAGAGTCCTGCCCAGATTTAATGGGAGGGGAGACAGATGGCACCTCTTGATAGGGGAGTGGTAAGGTTCTGGAAGAGCAAGTGGGACTGGAAACAGTCTGCTACATTAGCTTAAGAATTAGACCTCTGATTTTTCTGTTATTGCTGCTTTTTTTATTTTTAGAGAAGTTTTACATTTACAGAAAAATTACACAGAAAGTACAGAGAGTTCCCATATCGTACACATACACACACAGTTTCCCCTGTTATTAACATCTTACATGAGTGTGGTACATTTGTTCCAATTAATGAACCAATATCGAAGCATTGCTACTAACCAAGGTCTGTAGTTTACATTATGCTTTACACTTTGTGCTGTACAGTTTTATAGGCTTTGACAAATGTGTAAGGTCATGTGGCCGTCATGCAGTATCATACAGAACAGTTTCACTGCCCTAAAAATGCCCTGTGTTCCCCTATTCATCCCTCCCCTGCCCTTCTGAATCCCTGGTAACCACTATCTTTATATCTATGTTACGAGTTACTCCATTAACACAAAAGAAAAGCTACAATAACAATAAAACTGCTTGGTTACACACCCCCCTTATGTTTGTTCATTTCTCAATCCTGAGTGATTTGGGATGATGTCTGTTCTGACTGCCTCAGGCTGAGAGGGAATTTGGATCTTATGGGGCAGAGGGAAGGAAAAATTTTGCTTGCAGTTGTAGATACTTCTTGTTTTGGGGATGGGGCTTGTCCATCATCATCATTTTGTTAGTTGTCCAGGGCAGGCCCAAAGAACTGGAGAGGAGGAGTTGGCTGCATATCTGCTGGGTTTCAGTGCTCAACTGGAATAGGAACAATCCAAAGATTAAAGTCTCTGAGAGCAATATTTAACAGGTATATTGAAAATTATAGGTTCAAATAAAAGTAGTAGAAGAATCATAATTACGGGAATTATAAACGAGTATAACTATGTTGTATTGGGAAAACAGATTTTCTTATATTCCCAAATAGGGCCTGACTAGGTGGTGTTGATTTCAAGAGGCTGTGTGCCTTGCTATGGTATCTGGACATCCCTAGAACCCACGGGAGCACTTTTGTTTGAGGTTTTGTTTACTGTGGCAGTTTATGAGATCTGCCTGAGACCTGCATAAGTGTAACCTCCAGAATGACCTCCCAATCACTTTGAAATCTCTTAGCTGCAAAAACTCTGTTTTATTTAATATTTCTCCCTTTGAGTCAAGGTCTTTTTCCAGATGCATTGCTGATTAACACTTGGTAATAATCCTTTGGTTCCAGGGAGGCTCATCCCTGGAAGTCATGTCCTCCATTGCAGTGTGTGTGGGGGGAGAGGGTGATAGTGAGTTTATTTGAAGAGTTTGTCTTAGAGAGAGGCTACATTTGGATAACAAGGAGGTTTTCAGGAGGTAACTCTTAGGCATTAATTATAACTGGGCTTAGTTTCATTTTTATAGGAATGAGGTTCATAAGTACAAGCATTAAGATTGAGGGCTTGGCATATTGGCCTGTTTCCTTTTATTAGGCATGACTTCTATATTCCAGAGATTTTTGTCATCTTTTGTTGCTTTTTAAATGTCTTATTTGGAATTAATTTTAGATGTACAGATGAGTTTCAAAAGTAGTACAGAGTTCTCCTATGCCTTTCAACCAGCTTCCCCTTACATTACATCTTAAATAACCACAGAATAATTATAAAAACAGAAATTAATCATAGTATGGTACTATTAACTAAATTACAAATTTTATTTGGATTTCAACAATTTTTTTCACGAATATCCTGTTCTGTTCTAGAATCTTATCCAGGATCGCACATAACATTTAGTTGTCATGTATTCTTAGTCTCCTACAATCTGTGACAATTTCAAAGTATTTTCTTGTCTTTCATGACCTTTACATTTGAAAACTACTGGTCAGTTATTTTGTAGAATGCCTCTTGATTTGGGTTTGCCTGATGTTTTCACTTGAGGTTATGTGAGGGCCCTGCCTTGATCAAGATGGTAGAGTGAGATGCATCAGGGCTCTGTCCCCCCACAGGAGCTTTGAACAACCAGCAAGAACTGGCAGAAACATCCTCCTCAAAGCTACAGAAAACAGTTAAAGGAATACAATAGCAGGGCAAGAACCAAATCAAGTAGAATGCTATTAAAAAACAGTAGGATCTTGTGGCTTCCTGGCTGGCCTCTCTTCCACCCCCTTCTGCACAGTGTGGTTCCTGCCTGCACGCCCAATGTGGATCTCTGATCCCAGTTCCAGAGGGAGCAGAGTAACCCTCATGTACATATTGGGAGCATGTATGTCTGGCCCAATCTGTCTAGTGGTGGCCAGAGGGACTCGTCATCCCAAAACTTGCCCTGTGGGCAGAAGTCCGCTTACAGAGCTATCCTACAGAATGCTGTGGGAGAGTGGTCAAGTGGCTGCCTGGGGCAAGGGATTGCTGGCTGCAGGACACACAGTGCAGTGCCTTGGACCATTAGGAAACGATTTCCTAGGGAAGAGGGGTCATTCATATCCATGTAAATAGGGCAATTCCCAGGGCCATCCACATGCCCATGTGCTGAAAGGATCTTGGAGGCCCTTTTACTTTGGTCTGCAGCTATTCTCTAAATTCACTGAATGGATAAGCCTCGAGGAGAGCACTTGCACAGGTCAATCTGCAAAAATTAGGAAATATGTTTTATTTTTTTCCCATCTTCCTTTTTTTGTTGTTCGCTCCTGGCAATCAAGGGAAATTCTGTCATAATACTAGCTGTGATTAATCCCATTGAAACTTGGGAATAGTTGAGATGGGAAAAGTTTTGTTGTGTATATGTTCCCAAAATTAAAAAAAGAAAGAAAGAGCAACTAAGGAGACAGTGCCAATTCAGTGCAATACATGATCCTGGAAAGGATCTAGCAAGGAAGGAGAAAAGGCTCAAAGGGACATTATTGGCACATATGAACAAATTAGAATATAGAGTGTAAGCTTTATATCAATATTAAATTTCTTGAACTGGAGAACTGCACTTAAGGTGGTTACATAAGTGAATATTCTTATTCTTAGGAAATGTAAATGGCAGTATTAAGTGTTCAAGGAGCATGATGTATACAACCTACTAGTGTCCAGAAGATAGACAGAGAGAGAGATAGAGACAGACAGACAGACAGACAGAATGAGTTGGCAAATGTGGGAAAATGTTAAAATAGATGGATCTGGGTATCTGGGGGGATAGGTATATGTTGGAATTCTCTGTATGGGGTTTGTATCATTTTTGTAACTGTCCTGTAAGTTTGAAAGTATTTCAAAATAAAAAGTTTAATTAAAAAAAAAAAGGGTGTATGCATTATTGGGAATGGTACCCCAAAATGATGTGACCTTTCCGTACATCATATCTGGGAGTACAGGGCTTTGGCATGTATTACTAGTGATGTTAATCTTGATCATTTGCCTTATCTGCCAAGTGGTGCCTGCCAGGATTCTTTTATATTTTGTCATGACTTACAAAATTGCATGGGACAGAGTATAAACTATAACCTATGCTTAGTGGCACTGCTTCAATATGTGTTCATCACTTGTAACAAATGTACCACACTAATGAAGGATGTTGTTAATGCGGGAAAGTGTGGGAGGGGGAGGGAATGGGGCATATGGGATCCCCTATATTTTTTATGTAATATTTATGTAATCTAAAGTTTCTTTAAAATTATAAATTTTTAAAGAAAGGATTCTTGACTATAAACTTACATTTTTCTCTTTGTAATTACTAAATAGTTTGGGGAGATACTCTGAGACTAATCAAATATCTTGTTTCTACTTCAACTTTTGCAAACTAATTTTAGCATCCATTGGTGGCTCTTGCCTGCAGTAATTATTACTGTAGTGTTCTAATAGTGATTTCCTATTTCCTTCTACATTACTTAATTAGAATTCTCCTCTAAGGGAGAGTTGTTCTCCTCCATTTATTTATTCATTCATTCATTTATATCCGCATAGACTCATGGGTATTTATTTATTGGTACGTTTATAATCCAATACTATCATTATTTATTTTGTTGTTCAAGTTGTTCCAACTTTGGCCATTGGAAGCTCTTTCAGGTTGGCTCCTATGCCTTTTCTACATGTCCCCATCCTTTTAAAAAATGTTTTTGAGTACTTCTTTACTTTCTGGTACCAAAAGATGATCTAGACTTGTCTTGTATTTTCCCTGCCAGAGCTCTTGAATTGACCAATTCTTAAGGAGCCCTGGATCCTTTTATTGGAGAATGGTGTTTAGAAACCATGATTTGGGCACTGAGATATAAACATTGCTACTGGGGTGTCATGTATATACACATCTATATTTATGTATCTATGTATCTGTGTATCTGTATATATTAAAAACAAGTCCATATTAATATCCCTGACTGTAATCCAGCACTACAGGGTTCATTCTAACCTTCTTACTTTCTCTGACAGTGAGAACCTGGCTTTCATTATATACAATATATTTACTTATTTCACCCCTAGAATACCAATAGTTTCAGAATTGCTAACCCATAACCCATAACCCTGTGAGAAAGAGTACAGTGTTTGCACACAGTTCTTTTTGCCTTTAGTCTTAATGTCAAAACACTGTTTTCCAATGTGACTTAGGGCAGCTCCTCCCTCCCCCACACCTTCAGGGTGGTTATGGGATTAATTTGTAATAGATTTAGATCTATTTGCCATAGTCTGCATTCCATCTTTTCCCAACATCCCGGTTGATTTTTTAAAAATTTACATACAATAAAATTCACTCTCTGTGGTATACAGTTCTATGGGTTTTGCCACATGCATAGAGTTGTGTATCTACCACCATAGTCCCCTACAAAACAGTTCCATCACTCCAAAAATTCCCTTGTGTTGCCCCTTCATAGTCACTCCCTACCCATATCCTTTAACCCCCCTGGAAACCACTGCTCTCTTTTCTGTTCCTATAGTTTTGCCTTTTTAAGAGTATCATATAAATGGAATGATGCAACATGTAGCCTTTTGGGTCTGGCTTGTTTCATTCAGCAAAATACATTTAAAGTCCATCCATGTTGTTGAGGGAATCAGTAGTTCATTCCGTTTTATTGCTGGGTAGTTTTACATCGTATGGATGTATCCCAGTTCCTTTTTCCATTCACCAATTGAAGGACACCTGGGTTGCTTCCAGTTTTGGTGATTATGAATAAAGCTGCTATAAACATTGATGCACAGGTTTGTGTGTGAGTATAAGTTTTCATTTTTCTTAGATATCTAAGAGCACGCTTGCTGGTACATATGGCAGGTATATGTTCAACTTTATCAGAAGTTGTCAAAATGTTTTCCAAAGAGTTATGGAATCCCAACAGCAATGTGTGATAGCTTGGGCTGCTCTGCTCCTTGCCACTGCCACTTGGCTGTGCTGCCCCTCAGCTCTCCAACGGGTCTGGAAAACGTCATGAATTTGAAGTTGGTTCAGTTATTTTTCATTGTAAGCATGAGAATAATGCTCCTTCACACTTTCCACATATCAAAGTGGAAGCAAGAAGTGGAAGAACTTTGATTTTAAAGTTGAAAGCGCTAATATAAATTTAACTGTGAAATGAAGATCAAAATAATATACGTACATTGTTTTGGAATAAATAGAGCTGCATTGCTTAGAAACATGATATATAGAGAGATAATGGAGATAAACACATCACTTTTTTCAAGTGGTCTCCTTTGATTTTTTTCACGCCAAGTGATATTCCCAGAGAAGTCTGCCCATAGTCTACTATGCTGCTATCACACTGCTTTGGCATTGTTAAATAATCACGTGCTGTATATGTGAATGCCTGTGGGGTCAAGGAGATTACATAAATATGCTTAATCTCGCTGGATAATAAAAAGAGTTGGGTCAGCAGCTAAATTAGGGAGTGCACACCTTTGCTTCAAGGTGATTAAAATGAGTATGTGTGTATGAGCATGTGCATGTGTATATCTGTGTGTTTGTACTGCCTAACAAGCACAACTGCTCAGGGCATTATTGGGGACAACAGTCAGGAACGTGAGATCCTGAATTCATTCCTGTGTGGGTTTGAAAGCAGTGGTCAATATGATGCCAGCAGCACCTAGTAGGTGTTCAACAGATATTTATTGAATGAACAACTGAATGTCACAAAACCTGGGCAGGAAATCCAAAGCGTTAATGATTACATTAAAACAGTGTTTTTCCTTCCCATGTAATCTTTGAGAATGCCAATGGCTTTTATAGATCTTATGGAACTTCTTATCCCGTCACAGATTTTGACAAGGTCTCTCTCTATTTCCATGCTATGAGGAGCAAAATTAAACTAAAGAGAGGATTAGGCTTAATTTCCTATAGCAAATGCATGGGATATTTCTACATCAGTTATTGAATGAAGTGACTAAATAGGATTTATTTTTTTATGCCATGTAAAATAGCTAGTTTGGGTTAGTGCACGGCAGCAAGAAATTTCTTTAAGATTGAAAATTCCCTAAGCGTCACTCATGTCCTCCTGCATCATCTCACCAACTCTTGCAGGCTATCAGACTATTTAATGGGGGGTATCTCAGAGACTCGAAAGAGGCAGAGTGAATGCTTTAAGCTGCCGTTCATTCCTAAGGGGCAATTTGGAACTTTAGATTAAGATCAATACTTTGAGGTACATGCAGAAGTGATGAGGCAGAGTTCAAGAATCACCCTGAAGTCTAAACTGGCTGAGTGTTTTTAAGAAAAACTGAAGGGACAGAGAGACGGTTTTTCAAAACTCCTCAGTTGACGTTTTAGCTCTAAGGGAGTGGGGAATTTCTCTTGAGGGAGAGTAGGAGCACAAGGGAGATGAAGAACCTTCTGGACAGAGGAAAGATCGCAGTAATAGAGATGGCAGATCTCAAGGTGGGAAGGATGCATTAATATAGAAGGAACTCTGCTCTAGCAAACAAAGAATTCCCCAGGGCAGGGAAGACACAGGAATAAATTAGGTGCAAAGCACCAGAATACCTAAAAACAAAATTGTGATGCGAATGTAAGCAGCTGTTTTCTCTGAGCCAGACCTCCTATACCCGCTTAGCTCATGCTCACCGCCAGCCAGCAGGGCACTGACCAAGTTTACATCACTCAGTCGACACCACGTGTTTTCTCTCTCTGGTGCTGTTCCTTTAGAAAAGCAATCTTGTTCATGATTCTGATAACCCAAAATAACAAAAACCTGGTCTGCACTAAAAGTGATATGAATCAGTTTGAACCCAGTGTTTCAAATATGGCACATCCCCACCAACAAAGCATTGTTTATTTCTTGATGCAATTACTATATCTTTATGCCACGTTCATTTGAAGCCTTGCTTCAGTTTTCCCTTTAGGCAATTCAACACTTAAGAGTTCATCTCAAAGGCCAATTTACATAAACAGTGAAGAACCTGATTCACCTTTTCCATGTTGGCTCTTCCCTGTGGAAGTAAATGTTGTAATATACATGCATTCCACATTGCAAGTCCTTTACCTTTTTTAGTCCATAGAAATATTAAAACTGAAATACTGAAGAGGTCTGGGTTTCATGGATATACTGCTGCCACATCTTATCAGTTCACAAAGGAAGAAATATGAATTTCATGTGAAAAGGCAGGGTTTGGGAGGATGCTATTTATAAATGACAGTGGCTGAAAAAGGCTAATGTGTTGATCAGACTTCTGCAGCTTTGAAAAATAATGGAGGCACTCTCTCTGCATGGTTGTCACTGTGTAGTCCAGGGCATAAATCTACTGCATTTAAGATGACAAAACCTTGTATTTACATAGAGACTTTCTCCAAGGAATTCACATCACTCCTTAGGAATGGCTCCATTAATTCTTATAGCTTTGGGAACTAGAGTGGGAAGATATATCTTTATGGCCAGTTGTCAGAAATGAAGGGACCATACCTAAGATAGGTCTGTAACTTTCTCAAGGTCACTCTAGCCAAACTGAATTTCCAGGAGCATGGAAACCTATAGTAATATCAATTTCCCATAGTGGGGGAAGGACTGTATGGGTGACTCGGGGTAGGAGAGGAACATGGATTTTCAGAAAGTGTTTTCCATCATTTTTACTCCCCTATGTAATTTGTGACCGAGAGACATTATCTTTGGTTAGTGTTTCCCAAACTATGTTCCTCTGAACACTGGGCTATGTAAGATAGCAATAGATCTTCATGGAAAATAAAATGGCTTCCATGGCCTACTGTGGTTGAGAACTGCTTCATGCTGTATCAACTCTCAGTGCAGGAAAGGCTTTGAGAAGTCCTACATTGAAGAAAATTAATTTGCTTAAGCCACAGTTTCCCATACTTATCTGACCATGGAAAGGTTTCTTTTATATAGCACCTCTTAATGGCTTAGGGAACTGCTTTTCAGCAGCTCACATTCTGGGGAAATACACTTCTTGGAGAAAGGCTCTGGTGAGGACATGCCTCTCTAAGGTCTGGTTTCATTCTCTGATCTGGTCAGGCCCACTCTGTGGTTGGATGCCTTGTTCACAGATGATCTGGGTCGGGTTTGAGCCTTTGAGATGCAGCGATACTCTCAGTGTTGATAGCTAAGGTTCTACTGAAGGAATGGGATGGTGCTGAAAATCGACCCAGGAGAATATTCTAGTCTGGGGTTCCAATCTCACTCCCATTTCTGCCTGGTTCCTTGCCTGGAACCGTGCCTCAGTGCCCTGTATGCTGGGCACTGAGAGAATGAACAATCACAGACCAAGTAGCAAATTTGGTACTGACCAAGAACCAAAGAGAAGTCAAGAACCAACGGGACAAGAACTAAGAGGAGTCTAGTACTGGG
>JAQZBX010100110.1:0-11399 GCA_029593785.1 Cabassous unicinctus
AAATATCACTTTTTAAAGTAAAACTCTCCCCTATTATCCCTTGCCTCAATTTAGGCTATACTGTTTTACCAGGTGGGCTCCTATAGCCTTTTGTACGTATTCCTGTTATAAGAGGAATCATCTTGTGCTGTAATTATTTGTTTAATGTCGTTCTCTGCCATTAGGCAGTAAGCTCTTTGAGGATTGTGATTTTATTTAATTCTTCCGTATCCACACTCTTAGTATGGTGCTGGTTTATGATAGATCTTCAGTAAATGTTACTGACTGATTGAATCTTGCAAGTGGTTATTTATCCTCTGAAGAGCATTACAAGATGACCTCCATTAAAAGTCCTATTTTGGCTGGGAAATCTGCCTGCCCACTATGGTTTTATTTTGCTAAGTCCCTTTATTCTGTATGTAAGTGTGATGATTAGTGTGGAAACACAGAGTATGGCCTATAAATAAGGGATTTGGAAATACTTGGTCAAATTTCAAGCTGGGATTGAGAACCTTGGCTTTCTGCACTGTGGATGCTTCCTGATTGCTCTGATACCATAGAGACCTCAAGGACAATGATATTTTGAGTGGGTTGGAATATTTCTCCTGAGAAAAAACAAACGGTTTGGCTATCTGAGAGCAGATTCCTGTTGGTGCAGGACAGGGGAATTATGTCATGTAAAGCAGTATCTCATGTCTCCAGTTCAAGAAGATTGTGGTTTGCTTAGGTTGCTGTGGTTTAACTATGACCACTATGTAAAATATGAGATGCCAAAGATTTGTTTCACCTTCCAGGCTGGACTTGATTTCTGCTCCCTAGCCTGCTTCCCTATATTCCAAATTTATACAACTGGACAAGAATTTGGGGTAAACGATTGAAACTTACAGAAAACTAAGTAAACAACAAAAGACACTTATTAACTGCAGGTAGCAAAAAAGAGTAGTAGTGAAAATTTCATCACAGTAAAGCACATGATTGAGCTGTGACTAGCATGGACATAATCATGATAACTAAACTCTGACTATGACACCTTAGTTTTAATAAGAACTATGATATTATAAATTAGGAGGCAGTGGAAGAGAGAGGCAGGGGACAGAAAGAAAGTAGGCGTGTGTGTGTGCAAGGAGTGTATGTGTAAAAGAGAACACAATTTTCATGGATCAGAGCGGGGAACTCTAAGTCTAAAGATAGGATAAGCCTAATGCTGGAAAATCAGAAAGTAACAACACAGGATTTGCAAAAGAGTCAAAAGTGGTTGTTTTTGCAGAGAGGAAAATGAGGGTGGGGTTGCAAGTCTGCTAACTTGTGGAACTGCTTGCCTCTGAACCACATGATGTTTCATAAAATAAAAACGGTACAGTGGGGGAAACAGAAAAAAAAAAAAATGAGATGCCAAGAAGACAGTGTGGAAATGGCCATGGGCAAGAGAGAAAAAGTGGCCAAGACTTGTCTAGGGTCTCTGGGTTACTTGGAGTCCAGTGCTCATACAGGTAAGGATTCAAGGCCAAATCAAAGATCTGATTTTCACATTTCATTATTTACACTGATGCAAGTCCTGAACTGCTCATAATTGATCTCTTTCAGGCATCCATTCTACTTTATGTCACTTTGAGGAAAAGAATGAAGTATGGACAAGTAGCCTAAGTGCTTAAGTCACAACCGTAGGGCTGCAGCGCTTGAGAACAGGCACTATTTAATTAAGCCAACTGTGAATTTGTGTGGGTGAAAGTAACAGCTGCTGATTCCTAGGATATTTTTAAATTATACCCAGTTGGGATAATCTCTGTGTCTATATATGGTCCTTCATGCTAAAGGAACTTTTGGAGATGGGTGGGCTAGAAACATAGGCTCCTTGACAACTCCATTATCATCTCTTGATCCTTGACAGCAGATCAGCAGCCTGCTCACTGGGAACTTCAGTAAGGATAAAAGTTAAGCCATTTATCTGACATATTCAGCAGTGACTCCTCCATCCGTAGTCCATCCTCCCCCCAATTGTTGCTAGGCTCTTCTGAGATTCAAGGAGACTTCTTTATTTAATATATACCTTCAAGCTGCTTACTTACCACTCAAGTACACAACATGCACTCCAGGCAAACAAACTTTTAAGAGCACAGCAGATGAGGCAGCAAGCAAGCCTAACATATTGAGCCCCCTGAGCCCATGTGCTATATGCAGCAAATCAAAGCACAGCTGGCAGAGTTAATTTTAGGCCTTCCTACATTGACAATGTCCCATCAATTTGGGAAAAGCAGCTTAGAATAGGCTCAAAAAGAACCCTCCCTTCTTCTCCCCACTCTGTTACCAGAGAAGTGGCCACATGATTTCAGTTTAGGGGGAAATGTGGGCAATTGTAAACTTGACAGATCAAGAAATTAAATTTGATATTTATTCAGCAAGTGCAAGGTCCAGGCAAGAAATATTTTATAATTTTTGTCCTATGGACTAAGATACTCAAAATGATATTTGAAAATCACCTTCTGAAAAGTTCTAAAAGACTGGCTTGTCAAAAACAGAAATCAATTTCTATATTGCAGTACTTCAAAACACCAAAAGTGGGATGGCAGTGATAAGTGGGGGAAATTATGCTGATTATCAAGGTAAGAGGAATTTAAATGCAAGGAAAAAATATATACTATTCATTCTGAGTGCACAGGATCCAATTCTTTTCTAAACCTACAAAATAGGTCAGGTCTTCTGAGTATATATACTTACATAATAACATGGACCTTTCTATCATGACACTTAAATGATATCTAATTTTACTTTTATTTATTTGATTGCCTATCTTCTCCAATGACCTATATGATTCATGGTGGAATTTTATAGGCTTTAGTGATAAATGAATGCACTAAGTGACACCAAATGTCATGAACCAAACTTTCATGCTTCCATACTTTTCTATAACATCAAATTAATATGTTTTCAAGAAGTATTTATAACTGTACATTGGTTTGTCTCTAATGAAGCAAGATACAGAGCTAAAATCTACAGAGCATTGATAAGGGTCAGCTTGAATTGCTGACTTAGCTATTTTAAGTGGGATTGTGAAGTATGCCAAAATTCATTTAGAATGAATTAAATCTAAATTATTACATTAGATTTAATTTAGACCACCTTAAGGGAAAATGGATTTTGCCAAATTCAGGTTGTATTTACAAGCTGTGTGATTTTGAGCAAGTTACTTAACCTCTCAGCATTAATTTCCTTATCTGGAAAATAGAGAAAATAATACCTAATATCAACCTCATGGGGGCAGTGTAGGGGATAAATGTAGTAGAGATAAAATATATGAAAAGTTTAGCAGAGTGACTGGCTCATCAATAAATGGTACTACAAAAACAATCTTATATAACTGAACTAATTACAAGGAATAATTAGCACATCATTCTAAATATCATGCAGCCAAAAACACTTCTACATAACAGAATGGATTTCATCAGATACTAAGGATTTGTTACTCAAGTACAGTTTTTCCAGTATTTATTGTTCAGGTATCTATTCTTCCAGAGTCAGATCACCTTACTGAATCAGAAGAGTACAGTGGTTCAAGAAATACTGATGCCAGATTTAGTCAAAGGATTTGAACTAAGCATTTCTTTGCTCTGGCACTGATATCATCTTATCAGAACCCTTTAGTCCAAAAAAAAAAAAAAAATCATCTTCCGTATCAGTTCCTCTTAAAGCCCCATCATTAACAGCACTTCTTCAAGGTCTTTTCAAAAAAGACCTGTTTTTTTGTTGGGTTGTTTTTCTTTTTATTGTGAAAAATTTCAAAAGTAAACAGAAGTAGACAGAACAGTATAATGAACCCATGGTCAGGTGGTTGAAACCACCTGGTTTCAACAATTACCAACTCATGGCCAATTTTGTTTCATCTCTACTCCCATATTATTTGGAAGCAAATCCCAGGAGTATCATTTCATCTGTGAATGTTCCAGCAAAAATTTCTAAAAGATAAGGACTTTTAAAAAATAATAACCACAACATTAATTAACCACAATTAACAATAGGTCCATAATATCATCAAATATTTAGTCAGTGTTCAAATTTCCATTTGTCTCAGAAATGATATAAATATTTGTTGTTGTTTTTCAGACTGCTTGTTTGACTCAGCCTGCAAATAAGGTCCATACATTGCAATTGGTTGATATGTCTCACGTCTCTTTTAATCTTTATGTTTCTCCTCCCAGTCTACTTTTTCTTTGTAATTAATTTGATGAAGAAATAGAGTCCTAGTTTCTCCCTAGTTTAGATTTTACTAATTGCATCCATGTGGTATCATTTAATATGCTCTTTAACACATTCTTCTGTTTTGTGTATTTCCTATAAACTGGTCATTGGATTTAGAGACTTGATCAGATTCAGTTCTAGTTTTTTGGCAAGACTTCTTCATAGGTGGTGGTGTATTTTTCCATCAGGAGGTGCATATAGTTGGATTGTCTCTCTTAGAGCCATTCATCAATTAGGGTTAGCAAAAATGATGATAGTCTAATAATAATTCAATCATTTGTACTTTGTATTATTATTTTTTAAGCAAAATACTTCTGTATGGAGAATTTTCCCATCTACTATTTAGAAACCAGGCTTTAACTGGTCTTATTTTATCTGGGAAGTGTGAAATACTAATTAACACATTGGAAGTGATTAATTTATCTGATAAGAATCTACAGTGAAATCCTAACCTTGAGGGAAAGGGAGAATATAAATGCAAGTGAGGGAGAGGAGGTAAATGGTGATTGGGAACCTGCACTATCTGGGAAGAGAAGTATAGGAAGAAGAACTAGAGATGCTTAAAGGTAGCAGATTGCTAAGTATGTCCTTTTTTTGGCATATAAATTCCTATTTAAAAGCTAATCCCATGGCTTCAAATACCATTTACTTGCTGAGGACTCCTGTATTTATACTTCCAGTTCAGATCTTTCCCTAGGCCTCTACTTCACATCTCTACTTTGATCTAAAAGACATCTAAAGTTAACATGTCTTTGAAAAATTTGTGGTTAGAAGACAAATTTTTATAATCTTGTTCCTTAAAAAAGGGCTACAAGATTTTGAGCAGCAGAGTAACTTCTTGAAGTTGGAATTTTAGAAAGAGAGAGGTATGAAATATGAACTGATTAAAGATAAAATTAGAAATAGTGGGAAGCAGATGTGGCTCAAGCGATTGGGCTTCCAACTACCATATGGTAGGTCCAGGGTTCGATTTCTGGGGCCTCCTGGTGAAGGCACACTGGCCCACATGGCATGCTGGCCTGAGCAGAGAGCTGGCCCACGTGGAGTGCTGGCCTGCGCGGAGAGCTGGTGCAGTAAGATGACACAACAAAAAGAGACACAGAAGAGAGACAATAAGAGATGCAGCAAACCAGGGAGCTGAGGTGGTGCAAAAGACTGAGCACCTCTTTCTACTCCAGAAGGTCCCAGGATCGGTTCCTGGAGGCGCCTAAAGATAAGACAAGCAGACACAGAACACACAGTGAATGGACACAAAGAGCAGACACTGAGTGCAAAAACAATGTGTGTGTGGGGGTATTTTTTTATTTATAAATAAATATTTATATTTATTTATTAATAAATAAATCTTTTAAAAAATAATTAGAAATAGCTATTTGAATATACACTCTGATCTGAATTTCCCAATGTTTTTGAAATGCTGAATAATTTTACATGACAGCCATTTGTTTGATTTAAATGTTTAACCTTGTAGAATTATATTCTGTGTTATTCACATGGCACCTCCCTCATTTTTAGGACCAATACATTTAAGTTTTATCAGCTGTTAACTCCAGGCAACTCTCCTAGTGGTGTGACCCACTCAACAAGTATTTTTGCAGAGTGTCTCCTCTGTAAATCTTTCTTCTGATTCAGTGTCATAGGATTTACCTAAATTGTGTCAAACCAAAATTAAGGCTACCGAAGCCAGCCTTCCAAATCAGGGAGCAGATGGAAACTGTGTGCCAGTCATTTAAAGGATATCTGCAGCATGACAGGATTTTAGAACTGTTATTTTAGAGATCAAGTAATAATCCAAGACCCTCATTTTAAAGGGGTTGAAACTGAGGCTCTGACAGGTTAACTGATTTGACTTGCTCTTCCCAAATAACGTAATTTCCAAACTTGGTGTCTTAACTTCAGAAGACCCATAATACATTCATTATATAGCAAGTTAGTACTATATCAAACCCTGTAGCACAGGGTTTTTATGTCATAAATCCATTATTTTCATTATATTAAGATAAACCCTTCTTTTGAGCCTTTAAGTCTTCCAAATATTCCAGTGACCTCTGCTGTTCCTGAGATGTGTCAAGCTTCCAATATTTTCTTCTACTTTTTTTTTCAAATATTATTTATTTTTAAAATATTTAGTTTTTTAAAGTCTACTTTTTAATGGTTTGATTTACCAACATACCACATTAATAGTGCATAAACACAATAGAATATCTTTCATATTTGCACCTCCTTTAAGTCTACTAATGCCTTTTGCAATGATTAACAGCTTAAGTTGGGTTAATATCTGAACGTTAACAATTTAAGTTTTATTCAGCTTCTTTGAGAACTTACTTGTGGATTTAATAATGGTTGTTGTAAGGAAGATGGACATCTCTGGTTTGTTTTTTTTTTAACCGGGAGGTCCTGGTGATCGAACCCAGGTCCCTCCATATGGGAGACAGACACCCAACCATTTGAGCCACATCTGTCCCCTGACATCTCTTGTGTAAAATAAATGGATACCTATATTTTCACTTAAAATTGATAATGCTGTGGTGACATAGTCAAGGTATGTGGGCCATTCTTTTTTTTTCTCTTTATTTATTTTTGGGCCATTCTTAAATAGAATATAAAGCCTTGCCCTGGGCCCTTAAACTATGTGAGAAAGAAAGGCTCTCTATAAGGGCTAGTGAATCGATTTGTCCTCTAGAACGTTTTGTGCATCCGAGTGTCTAGGAGTTATAATGGTCTTCAGCCCCATCCTTGCTTAATTAGTATTGACACTGATGAAGAGCCTACCACACTGAGGCCCGTGGAGAACCTACCACAGCTCTCCTTGTCTTCATCAGTTTTCCCAAGAGCTGATGACTGCCTAGCTTGCCTGTTCTGACTGACCTTCTCCTGGTTCAGGGTATAAAAATATGCCCATAAAATGACAGAGACCTTGAAAACCCATTTAGGTCTCTTCTGGCAGAACGACAACCAAAACCATTCCAACGAGACGAAACTCCATCCTGTTTTTAAATACTAACAAAGAGAGATTCTATAACCTTTCATCATCCTTTACTGGGCACTCACTGTGGGCAGAAATCTGGAGGCAATTCTATTCCTCACTGCATGACCTGACATCCTGGAGTTGAAGCCCACCTAATCTCTGACCACTGAAATCCGGCTGAGCGGCCCGGTGCGTTCTGCCGCGACCGCCAACTGGGTAGATAAGCGTCTGCGGGCCTGGCGTCCCCTGCTACAAAGGTGACTGGAAGGTGAGGGGCAGGGGGCCGAAATCTGAGGGGCGGGGTGGGCGCGCGCCACTCTCGCGAGACCTCAAGGGTGGGGAGAGCAGAGGGCTGAGGGGGACGACTTGGAGATAGCCGCGCGGCCCAGTGGCCGCGGCAGCTGTTCTGCGAGCAGCCAGCGGGCGGCCCTTTCCCCGCCTCCCTTTTCTTCCCCTCCTATTGAGTGATTCAAGCCCTGCGCTTCCCACTTCCGCCCCCTCTGCCTGCGATTGGAACTAGCAAAGCCTAACAAGTTTCGGCCGTAGAACAGCAGGCGCTCCTCTTCTCTTCCTCTTCTCCTCTTCCTCCCGTCTTTTCTCTTCATCCCGGTCTCCGCCGCTGTCGCCCCGAGGCTTCGCAATCGCCAAGCCCGCAGCCCACGCCGCGGCCGACATGAGCTTCTTGTTGTGAGTAGCCAGGCTCCGCGCGCGCCAGCTTTGTTCGGACGCGACCTGGGCCGACGGCCCCGCGCCCGCCGCCCGCGCTTGGTCCGACGCTGCTCTTCTGGCCGGGTATTGCCCAGGCCTGGCGTTCCCACCGAGCCGGTCTCCGGGAACGTGTCCGCAGCGCTTGTGTGCCGCCTCCATCCCGGCCCATTTTGAGCGTGCGTGGAGTCTTTCGACTCCAAACAAGGCTCTTTCTCCCCGAACCCTGAGGTATCGATACACTCCGGTGCCTGTGTCCGGACTGCTCAGTCATCTCTATCTTTCCCTTCGCTCTTATCCCGGGGTTTGCTTGTTTGTTTATACGCTCTTCATAGATATCTCCCACTCTTCCGCCTGTCGGGTACTCAACGTGTGCCCGCCCAGTCAGCTTTCTCCTTACTGCTACCCATTGCCTATTTCTGGATTTCAAGCACAGAAGATAACAGTGTCGTACGTTCCCCCGTCTCGCCAGGGTCTTCTTAACTTCCCTCTTAGGTCTTAGGGTTGGGAAGTTGGAGTGACAAGTCCTGTGTGTGTAACTTCAAAGCGAGGCTGCCTTGTGGGTCAAGATCCCTGGTAGAGCTTGGGGTCTTGGGGAAAGGGTCTGGAGCGGTCTCCTGATTATCCCAAGCGCCTTTCTGAATCCTGAGTCCTCCGTAAAGCTCACGGGCTTTATCTTTTTAGACATTCATCAAATAGGGCCAGGGTAGTCTGCCCTGTGTTGATTAGGCCCACTGGGGAGTTGTTTTGCAAGTCATTTGTAAATGCCAACTTTAGCGTCACATTTAGTGCTGGTCATTATTTCACTTACTTATCATTTATTCCAGACGAGTTTGGGGGATGGGCAGAAAGATGGTTTGGCCAGATGGGTATGTGGAGGCCAAGGACAAGCCTCGGGTCATCTGAAAACGGAATTACACCCAGAGGAATTACTCTTTCGATGGCTTTTTGACTTTGATTTTGTGGCTAGAAAGCTAATAAAAAGTCGGACTTTGAAACCTACCCCATACTCTTTTTAAAAGCGTGGAGAAGATATCATCTAAAGATTATTTCCTGTTCCAATTTCTGTTTTAACCCCCATGCCCTATAATTTTTAAAATTAGCATCTGCATCCTGAGACTTTAACTCATCCTTATTTTCATAAGCTTATATCTAGAATAATAATTCTTTTTAAATCTATCTATGATAGATTTAATGCAACCATGGGGGCCCAAAATATACGGAGCAGTTTGTTCTATTTGAGGTACAGGAAGGCTTTCCCTAAGAAATGGGGGATATTTAAAGGAAGGTGAAACTAGAGTTCACTAAAAGGTAAAGGGAAACAGGAGATTTCAGTCAGAGAAAGCATCATGGAGGCATGAAATTGCCTGTTAATGGACGAGTATCAGCTTTGTTTAAGAGGCTATAGAATTTTGGAGTTAAATGGGATCTCTCAGTAACATAGCCTGCCTACCTCTTTTTGCCAAAGAGGCAAAATCACCAGCGTTAGGTTGCTTGCCTAATTATTTGCCTGGGTAGACTTGGGATTCAGGTCTCTTTACTCAGGGTTTTTTCTCTCTTAACATTTTAGGATCATAGTGAGTTCTTAACAATCACTGAAAAAGTATTTAATGAGTCTTCTCTTTGTTTCTAGCATATTTGAATTTCAAGTCTTTTTTGACTCCATTAAAGATGAAATTCCACAGAAGCATTTGATTTGGAAAAGACTAAGGTGTAATTATCTAACCTCAGGCTACTTGGTGGGAAATGTTAAAACAAATATAGTTAATTTTTAAATGGAAGCTTGTAGGAAAGCTGGTTTAGGGATGTTGAATATAAATCTAGGTCTGTTTCTGTACAGAAAGAAACAACAAGATTAATTGTGAAAGAAGGCAGGCAGGCAGGAGGGAAAGAAGAAAGAAGGAAACTAATTTTTTTGAGCATTATTTTAGGTACTACGGCAGTTTGTAATTATTTTTGAATCCCCAAAAAAGAAAGATTATATTTTTAAACTAATCTATTCCTGTGGATGTGATACCCTTTGACTGCATTAAATTCGTTTGAGGGGACTTTGATTAGATTACTTGATAAGATCAATTTTGGGCTTTTGATTGGATTGTCAGTGGGGCATGATTCATGTTGAGTCTCCACCCTCTTGCTGGGTCTGATAAAAATGGAGACACAGACACAGGAAAAGGAAGCCGCCATTTTTGATCCTGCTGTGTGAGAGAAGACTAGAGGATCGCATAAGAACGAAGCCCCCAAGAGGCTGGGCCCATGGATCAGCTCAAAAGGAGATGGTGAGCCCAGAGGAGAAAGCTGAGACCTCAGCAGAGGTGGTGGCCATCTTGCTTTGCCACATGCCCAGACAACAGAAACTGTAGTAGCTGACTTTGATGAGAAAGCACCTCTTGTGGTACCTTGGTTTGAACTTTTCATGACCTTGGAACTCAACATTTGCCCCAAATAAATCCATTTTATAAAAGGCAACCCATTTCTGGTACTTTGCATTAGCAGCTACTTGGCAAACTAAAACAGGTACCTTCCTTCCCCCTCCCCCTTATAGGAGTAATAATGGGGATTGAATCAGGTCCCAAACTCTGGTCCTGTGAGTGTGAACCCATTTGTAAATAGGACTTTTGAGGATGTTATTAGTTAGGGTATGCCCAAACTGTGTGAGAGTGGGCCTTAATCCAATATGACTAAAGTCCCATTATAAGCAAAGGAAATTAAAAAGAGAAAGTAAGCCACGGGAAGCAGCCAGAAGCTAGAAGTCAATGGAACCTGTAAGAGAAAGGAGAAAATGCTGCCATGTGCATTGCCATGTAACGGAGAAGCCAAGGAACCCCAACATTGCGGGCCAGCCAGAGGATATGACTTGGGAGGAAGCAAACCTTCTAGCCTGTGAAACTGTGAGCCAATAAATTCCCGTTAAGCCAGCCCATTATATGATATTTGTTTTAGCAGCCAGGAGACCAAAACAAGTAGCATTTTAGGAGAGGACACCTAAAATTTCAGCTGTGTATATCTGTCTTTCTCTCCCCTTATTTGGTCCCCCTCCCAAACAAAACAAAACAAAGTCTTTGTTTTCAGGCAAATGATTTAGCTGATTTTAGTGCTTCAGCATCTTTACCCATAAAAGAAGGTACAGTAATAGTTATTAAAATAGCTTGCTGAGTGCTTACTATGTGTCAGGCACAAAATGCTTTAAATAATTAACTCAGTTTAGTAACTAGCAGGAACTCCATTTTACAGACAAGGAAACTGGCACAGAGAGGTTAAATAATTTGCCCCTAATTGTGTAGCCAGTAAGTGGTATAGCTGGGATTTAAATCTTGCCTCAGCTGTCTTATCTATAATTGATAAAATTATATTTCAAATAATGTTTTTTTAGGAGGTACCCGGGATTGAACCCAGGACGTCGTACATGGGAAGCAGGCGCTCAACCACTGAGCTACATCTGCTACCCAGTGAGAGTTGGTTTGTTCATTTTTTTTTTTAATAGATTTATTTATTTATTTATTTAACCCCCCCC
>JAQZBX010100111.1:0-11401 GCA_029593785.1 Cabassous unicinctus
CCTTAATCATTATTTAATCAAGTAAAAGTAAAACCTCTGAATCCAATACACTCTAAAACGCCCAGAGGAAAAGACTAGTTTACAAACATAATCCAATATTTCTTTTTGGAATTCATTAATAATATCAAACTGCTACACCATGCTTCATGTTCTAGTGCATTTCAGTCAGTTGATTTATTTTCTCTCTGAGACTTTGAGATAGAATGTTGGAGTAGAGAGCATGTCATGAGGTTGGTTGTTTTGTATAGTATATACGCAATTTCCTCATGTAATTATATTATTATAGTTTAGAAATGCTTTACATGCATTTCTAAATTATAGTAATATTTTAAAACTATTATGAAGTTTTTTTCATTACCATATTTGCTGAGATTCATTTGGTAATGAAGTAATGGTAGCAACAACATCAATCACTCCTAAGATTTACTGAGTGCATGCTATGTGTCAAGCATCATGCGAGTGCTTTTATTTAGTTCTCACAAAAATCCTAGCAGGTAAGTATTATTATTATTCCCTTTTTAAAGTCCATAAAGTCTTAAGGAATTTGCTCAAGGTCATATCCCAGGCTGCCTAACTCCTTAGCCTCAGACTGTGCATTTAACAACGTGACACAGCCTGCAGAAATCTACAGAATGTCGACATTACTGAAAATAAAACAGTGGATCCTTTGTGTTCTTGCATTTTGCATGTACAGTTTTGACTATTCACAAGCAGCGCTACAGGTTATGTAATTTAAATTTGGGAGAGTGGGACAATTAACGAATAAGTCCAACTGATGGCCAGATTGTTCTCAACTGATGACAGTGTGTTCATGGATGCTCATTTAGGAACCCAATGGGTCATTGCAAAGTTACATATCTTTTCCCTTAAACTGTTGGGGGAAATGATAAGGTCTCATGATAGTAAAAGGCAAAGTTTTAATCATATTTGGCAAGAGGGACCCAGGAAAGCCTGAGGGAGAAAAAGGCAGAGTTTTAATAGTATTTGTTAAGAGAAACCCAGGAAAACTTGAAGAAAATGGGTGTAAGTACCAAAAGCAAATGAGAAACAAAGTGTTACTTCATTATTGAGGAGACTAGGTGAGTACCCCAATAAATTAAGGAATAAATTAAGGGGGTTATTTGATTAGGTTTGAGGTCTAAATGGGACCTCCTTGCTCCCCTCAATTACATCCTAATTTTGGAATCTTTTACCATCCCACCTGACCTCATGGTAGAAGAATTTTCATTAGTTCCCAACGGGCTGAGACCTACATTTGGAAAGAGTGAGATTGCTGGATCCCAGAGGTAGCCCTGACCCAGTGAATATTCCTGCTATAGATAATGAATGGGAGCTTTGTACAGGGCAAATGGCTGTTTATATTTAATTTACCTTTAATAAACTTGCCCCATGATTATCTTGGATTCTGACTATTCCAACCCAGCTCCTGAAGGACATGGGTTGAGTCAGCCACAAGACCAAAGAATGCACCTGGCATGGAATCAGACATAAGCTTTATTTATTGAGACTCTCAGACAAGAGAGATTCTCTCTGGTGGCAGTGGTCCAGAGAATGAAGATAGTGCTCTGCCAAGAGGTGGGAAAATGAGGAGCAATATATAGGGTCTCAGAAAAGACATTTCAGAGCAATATATAGGGTCTCAGAAAAGGCATTTCATAACAGAATTACATAAATGGGGTCTGGTGATTTTATTGTAGGAAGAAAGTATACAGCCTGGAGAAAATTACAGTCTACAATGCATTGTTTTCCTGAGAGGATATCTGTTACATTTAAACTTGTGTCCTGGAGCGTGCAGACAACTATATGCTAGGGCTGAGTTTCCCCTCGGGAGGGGGAGCCAGGGCCTGGGACCCACTAGACCCCCACAGTCCTACCCTATGCAGCAGCTTGCCTTGCCCATAGGCCACACACTGGATTCACATTCCACAACAATGGTACAGGCATACAACAGAATACTGAGTCCTCCACTAAAAGCTAGTAAACCTATAAAAACATGTTGCCAGGGCCAGGAAAGGGAATTAAACCAATTAGATAGGGGGTTAAAAGCTAATTTATCAATGTACTGTATGTGCTTTTGCATATGATTTAAAGCTTGTGAGACATTATGAGAGCGATTAGAAATATATACACAATATTGAGTCTCACTATAAGATGGAAAAGTATTGTTCCAAACTTGTTGATGGGTCATACTCTGCCATGCCAGCAAGGTGTTCCATGCTGTCCAATTTGTAGGAGTGACAGTCTGAGGATGGTAGGTTTGTGCAAATCCAACATTGGGTCTGATTGTGGGCGTGGGTTACTGCCGAAGCCCACTGTAGAAAGGTATTGGCTAGGGAGCTATGGGTGAAAAGAAGGATGTTTATGGGGAACAATAAGGGACATATTGTGCTGGTCTAACAATATACAAGCAATATTTCTATTAGTAGACAATAAAGCACCAGGTAGGGGAGTTCTATGGGGAGGCTTCCAATACCAAATCTTTTCTCCCTCTATATTTTCTGAGTTTTCTGCCAAGACAACAATAAACAATTTAGGCTTAAGGAGAGTCCACATAGACACACATAGGGCCCCAGCTATTTGCTGTCCTGATTGGTTGCCTTTTTCCCTTCACCTGTCAGCATTTAGAGAACCAATGGGAAAGCTTTTCTGTTTGGAATTACCAAGGACTTCTTTTGATCCCAGGACTATCAAACTGGACCTTGAGACCAGGTCTTTGGTGGGATTTATTCTGACCAGCCGCCTTCCCTGTTTCCTATACTAACCTGCCTTAACTGCCCCCTCAGAGAGTTCATACCCTTATTCTTAAGGTGGAGCCAAAAGGCGATGGTCATTCTTCTGTAGCTGCTTTCTGCTGGTCAGGGACAGTAGTCCCTGCCTGAAGGGGTGTGAAACTCTGACTATTTTATTGAGGTTGAGGGAAGGTGGGTCCAGCACTGTGGTTGGAACTGGATGAAATCCCCTCATGACTAATACCTTGTTCAGGAAGGTGTTGATTCTCAAAGAAATAAACTTAGAAAATGAATCAAGTTTAATAGGACTTTTAACATGTTCAATATCTCTCTGCATATGATCCAGAATAGAAGAGATATTATATTTATCAGGTACAGCACTTAATACTAATTAATGCACAAGTTTCTTTTTGAACTGCAGTTAATAGGTCTAAGCTCCAGGTTTATAACACCATCCATACATGTTGTTTCTCCATGGGAGCAGGTCATAATGCCAGTTGAGTTTGTGTAAGTTCTATTCACATTACTCTGGTAATTATTGCTCCACTTGATATGCAGCCAGCATTCTTCAGCACTGTTGGCTCTTGGAGGGAAGCTACAGTGTTTCACCAGCCTGGTGCATAGTGCCCTTTGGCACTATGAAACAGAGCCAGTCTGGAGGCAATGTTCATTGTAAATTTAGCCATATCAAGCCATTGCCAGCTGCTGCAGGAGTCCAAGATAGCAATGTACTTTCTAGCCATTCAGGAGTATGTTCAGAGATGTGGTAGATTTTTAAAAAATTATTTGGGGGGTTGTAGTGACCGACCTAGCCAATAACTCAAATGGAGAGGCAATATACAGGGTATTGGGGGCTTGGTTTGACTGCACAAGATAGTTTGACAATTTTGAAGTCTATCTCTTAATTTCTATACACTTTCTAAACACTTCTAATGAGGTGTGTAACTTATTAAACGAACTTTATTTTTAGTACTTCACCTTTTACTTTTACACTTTTACTATGATTATGTTAATTAACAAGAATTTTACTTTAACAATACAGGGAAAAAACCTACTTTCTTTATCATTTTTTGAAAACCTAAGATTATTTTCCCCTCCCACCACCTTAATATGCAGATTGAGGTGGCCTCTGACAGGTTTTTCTGTTATCAAGTTATTTTTATTAATATTAAGCCAGGTTTCTATTTAATAATAGCTTCCTAGAATTAGCTATTTAAATATTTTAGTTTAGAAAATGCTTTTGCAATCTTCCTATAACTATACATTACTTTTACTTTTAAATAAACATAGTAAATTACAACTGGTAACCAATGGAATTTACTTCATCCATTTAAGTTTTGTTTTACTTTCTGTATTAGTCAGCCAAAGGGGAACTGATGCAAAATACCAGAAATCTGTTGGCTTTTATAAAAGGGTATTTATTTGGGGTAGAAGTTTACAGTTACCAGACCATAAAGCATAAGTTACTTCCCCCACCAAAGTCTGTTGCCACATGTTGGAGCAAGATGGCTGCTGATATCTGCAAGGGTTCAGGCTTCCCCTCTCTCTTAAGGCTCCATGATCCTAGCTTCTTCCAATATTAGCTGTAGGCTGGAAAAAGTCTTGTCTCTCTCCCGGGGCTCATTTCTGTCATGGCTCAGCTGCTCTGTCCTCTCCACAAGGTTAACTTTAGATTATCAGGTTCTCTAGGCTTTGTCTCTCTCCCCAGGACTTGATTTTCTCCATGTCTAATGGAGCCTTCTCTCTTTCCTCATGTATCTGCTTCTCTGTGTGCTTACTTCTTGGGCTCCAGGATCAAAACTCCAATTAACTCCTGTGCCTTGTCATGTTCTCTGTGAGTCCCCATCCACCAAGGGGGTGGGGACTCAACGTCCTACTAATATCGTCCAATTAATGCCTTAATCATAATTTAATCAGGTAAAAGTGAAACCTCTGAAGCTAATACAATCTAATACACCCAGAGGAACAGACCAGTTTACAAACATAATCCAATATCTGCTTTTGGAATTCATAAATAATACCAAACTGCTACACCTTCCTTATTTTTTTCTGTGAAAACTAGTCATATCACTTTAAGACAGATGCATATTTCATTAAACATGAACTTGAGAGATGCTCAATCTCTTGTGCCAACACAGATCCCTGGTCTGCTGTGTCTCTTATTGTCTCTCCTCTGTGTCTCTTTTTGTTGCATCATCTTACTGTGCCAGCTCTCTGCGTGGGCCAGCTTGCCTTCACCAGGAGGCCCCGGGAATCAAACCCTGGACCTCCTATATGGTAGAGGGGAGCCCAATCACTTGAGCCACATACACTTCCCTTATGGTGCTCTTGACAACATTTTTGAAGTTCTGCGGATGATCTGGGCTGCTGCCTGCCTTGTGAGTGCATCATCTTCCATTTTACTGTTCATGAGGGTTACAGGGAGTGAGCCTGTTGCATTCATGACCACAGAGACTAGTGGATTCATTGTATCAAAGACACAGATGCTGAAATTAGTTTAAGTGGAAAGAACTTTAGAAGCACAATAGAGTAGCAATTTTGACTAATGCCTTGGATCAGGTGCTGATCTGATCTACAGTAGGGACATGGGTGTGAGCCAAGCAACTCTGGCAAAGGGAGATGATCACAAATTCACCCAGATGTATAACATCTCAAGTGGTGATAACTGCTGGGGAGAAAAATAAAGTAGGGGAAAGCACTAGAGAGGGAAGGTGATATATACGCAGAGGGAAGGAAGTGAGGGGGCATGCAAGGAGGAAGAGCATTTCAGGAGGAGAAGGCAGCAGATATAAAGGCCCTGTGGTGAGAGTGAGCAGGGATGTTCACAGAACAGCAAGGAGGCCAGTGTGGTGGGAACTGAGAGAGTGAAGGGAAGAGTATTGGGAGATAAAATCAAAGAGGAAGTGGGAAGTCAGAAGATGGTATGCTATAGTGAGGACTTTAAATTTTTTCTGAGTGGGATGGTAAACCTTTAGAGGTGTGCTACTTTCCTACTGCTGCTGTAACAAATTACCACAAACAGCAGTTTACAGCACCACCAATGTATCTTCTTTTTAGAGGTCAGAAATCTGTGGCCAAAATCAAGGTATTGGCTGCACTGCATTCCTTCTGGAGATTCTAGGGGAGAATATGTTCCTTGACTTTTCAAGCTTCTGCAAGGCTGTCCACACTCCTTGGCTTATGGCCTCCTTCCAGCAATGGCATCACTCTGACCTCAGCTTCTATTGCTACCTGTCCTTCTCAGCCTCTGACTCTTCTGACTCCTTCTTATGATTTTACCCAGAAAATCAAGGATAAATTTCCCATCTCAAGATACTAAGTTAGGGAACGGATGTGGCTCAAGCAGTTGAATGCCTGCTTCCCACATGGAAGGTCTTGGGTTTGGTCCCTGGTGCCTCCTAAAAACAAAAAACAAACAACAAGCAAACAAATGAAAAAACCAAGTCAGGGAAGCCGAAGTGGCTCAGTGGTTGTGCACTGGCTTCCCACATATGAGGTCCGGGGTTCAATTCCCAGCCCAGTACCTAAAAAAAAACTACAATAAATAAGCACATCTACAAAGCCCTTCTTCCTATGTAGGGTATTCACAGATTCCAGGGATGAGGATGTGGCCATCTTTGTGAGGGCCATTATTCTGCTTACCACAGAGGGTTCTGAGCAGAGGAGTGGTATGATCTGCACTGTACTTTTTTCTTTTTAACTTTTTAATTTAAATAAAGTTCCAGTTTAAAGGACAGTTACAAAAATAATATGAACCCCATATAGGGAACTCCAACATACCCTTACCACTGGCCCCAGATATTCAGATCCACCAATTTTAACTTTTTGCCATATTTTCCTATGTCCCAATAATGTTCCTTTGAGCCTTTTCTCTTCCTTGCTAGATTCCACCCAGGATCATGTATTGCATTTAATTGTCATTGTCTCTAGTTGTAGAACAACTTCCTTCGTTCCTTCCTTCCTTCGTTCCTTCCTTCCTTCGTTCCTTCCTTCCTTCCTCCCTCCCTCCCTCTCTCCCTTCCTTCCTTTTCTTTTCTTTTTTCTGCTCCTTTCTTTTCTTTCTTTTTTATATTGCAAGAACATATATAATATCAATTTTTCTCATCTCAACCACTCCCAAGTATATCATGCCATGGGATTAATCACATTCACAATATTGCGTATCCTTATCACATTCCATTACTAAAACTTTCCCATCTCCCCAAACTGTAACTCTGCATCCATTAGTCATTAATTCCCCATTTCCCCTGCCCTTGGCAACCTGTATGCTAATTATTCTCTATGAGTTTGTATATTCTCCCGATATTTTCTTCGTAGTTACCATGGGGCTGGAATTTAACTTCCTAAATCCATAACAATCTCTTTGCTTTGATGCCAGCTTAACTTCAATACTATACACAAACTATATTCTGAGACCCCTCCATCCCCCAACCTTTATGAAGTTTTTGTCACAAATTGCATGTTTATATATTATGAGTCCAAAACCATTGGTTACATTACATTTTATGCATTTATTTGCCTTTTAGACCCCGTAGGAATTAAAAAGTGGAGTTACAGACCAAAAATACAAAGCTTCTACCCAGCTAGTGTTATGAACAAGTATGTCAGGAGCTAACCAAAAAAGAAAGAAGGAGGCAAGAAAGAAAATAATTTTGTCAGTCTTTGCAGATTGACCTGTGCAAATGCCACGGTTTATCCATACTTATCCATACAATGGGTTGTATGAAAATAACTTCAGGCCAAAGCACAGGGGCCTCCTTCATCATTTTTGTGCATGCGTCTTGCTTGGGCATGTGTGTGGTCCTAGGATTCCCCCTACCCCCATTTACATGGTTACAAATGCCCCTCTTCCCTAAGAAACAGCTTCCTCACTGTCCCTGTCACTGCACTCTATGTACTACATCCACAATTCCTTGCCCCAGGCAGCATGACTTGACTGCTCTCCCACAGTGTTCTGTAGATCTCTCTGAGCTGCTTCTACCTGTAGGGCAAGTTCTGGGACAGTGAATCCCTCAGGCCATCACCAGACAGATTAGGCCATAAACTTCCAGCATGTGTACTTGTCTGATCTTTTCTCTGGAACTGGAACCAGGGATCTACAGTGGGAGCATAGGCTAGCTCCATTACCGAGCTGATGAGGGGATGAGGGAGGGGCCAGCCAGGGCACCAAGAGATACTATCACTTTTTTTTTTTTAAGATTTATTTATTTATTTATTTATTCCCCCCCTTGCTGCTTGTGTTTTACTGTGTCCATTCGCTGTGTGTTTCTTCCGTGTCTGCTTATTTTCCCCTTGCTGTGAGGTCCTGCTGCATCAGCCCACCATGCCGCGCGGGCCGGCCTGCTCTCACAAGGAGGCCCCGGGAAGCGAACCCTGGGCCTCCCGCATGGTAAACGGGGACTCTATGGATTGAGCCACACCCGCTTCCAATTCTATCACTTTTAAGAATCCATTTCCTTGATTCAGCACTGGCCATGCCACCGCAGTCCTTCAACTGTTTCCTGGAGCCCTGAGAACGGTGCTTCTGCCAGTTCCTGCTGGCTGTTCAAAGCCTTTGTGGGCAGCTGGAGCCTTGAAGGGTCTCACCCCGCCATCTTGATTGGGCAGGAGCTGCAATGTACTTTTAAAAAAATCACTCTGGTTGTGGAGAAGAAGGGTGCAAAGCAGAACGGCCATTAGGAGGGTGTGGCAATGGTCCTGGTGAGGGATGAGGGTAACCTGGTGGGGATACTGAGAAGTGGTCAGATTTGGACATTTGATGTTGGAGAGGCCCTGGGTGGTCTTGCAGAAAGACTGCCACCTAGGGTAGGAGGGTTCTTGACACAGTCAAGAGAAAGAATTCAAGGACTAGTCAGGTAATAGCAAAGGAATTTAATGTAAAGCTAAAGTACCCACTCAAGATGGGAGTGCAGGTGAGCTCCTATGAGTTGCACCTGCTGGGGCTGGGGTTGCTGCTTTATTAAGGCTGGGTTACCCCTTCTTCCCCCTCCATGTAAATGAGGACTTGTGAGTTCCACTGTCCTCATTGGTTCTGTTTTAGGCAAAAGAGGGATTGAAAACAACAGTTTAGTGAGAACTGTCCAAGGGAGGGGTTGGAAGCCTGCTGTGTTCAGGTGGGTGGGCCTCCCATCATCTGGCACCTTCTGTACCAGACCTTGGGCGGGTGTGGGACTATCTGATGGTAATTTTCCATTGGTCCGCCTCCAGCGCTGAGTTGTCTCCCTTTCCTACCTCAACATTGTGAGGATTGACTTGACGTATTGCATGTGAGGTTTAAGGTAGTAATAAAAACTCCTCATTGACTTTTCAAAATAACAATATCTAGCATTTGTATAGCAATTTAAAATTTTCAACATGATTCTACATCATTTTTATCATTAGAACCACTTACAACCTTGTTATATATCATTATTTTTATATTTGTTTTATATAAGACAGAGTTGAGGATCAGAGTGGGGACTTGCTCTCATGATTTGATTTTTAGTTCATTGCAGTGAAGATTTTTTTTTGACATTGGTTATTGCTATTTCAATGCTTTGATGAGTTTCAAGAAGTAAAATCGTTAGCTACACTTATACAGGTGATAAAGGCAAACAGATGTTATCTGATGTCACCTATGTTTTATAAATAAGTTCACAAATCCCAAAGGCAGAAATAGTTCCATATTTAGTTTTGTTGAGGATTAAATAAGTTAATATATGTAAAGAGTTTGGGACATTGCTTGGCACATGTAAGCCCTGTATAATATGAGCTATCATTATCGTTATTACATATTATTTAGATTCAGGACTTCCAAAAGATATTTGAAATGGCAATTTTTAAAAAAGACAAAACAAAGACAAATGACAGGAAAAATTCGTTTCACAGGTACCTACATTACTTCAGTAAATTAGTTGCTATAGTAAAATATTTAATTCTGAGCATCTAAGCAGCTATGTCAAAAAAGGAAACATTATGTAATATATTTCTTGTTGATTTGTAATTGAAATCAAATTACGTTGTCTAAAAAATAGGATTTTTCTTTTGATGGAATTCTAAGCATAATTCAATGTATATATCCTTATACAAGAGCCTTGGAAACATAAATTTTGGTCTTTTGAAAAAGACAAGGGCACAACATTAAACCTCAATGCAGCAAAGCCTTCAATGCATGTGCTAAAGGCACATATTCTAGGTATTTAGTTTTTTAAGTGTCCATCCTCCCTTTTGTTGCCAGAGTGGCTTTTTAAATCATGCAAACCTGATCATGTTAATTCCTTGCTGAAAATTCTTCCCTGATCGCCATTACCCACAGGGTGTTTGCAAGATTACTGTTAGTCATAGAACCATTTCTTCAAATCAAAGCTTACATGGCCATCCAATATGAAAAACAGCTATAAACTGAGCTGCTCTGGATGAAGTGGGGATAGGAGCTTGACACCCTGCCTGTCCCACCTACCTACCCTTCTCTGGTCTTACTTAGCCCCTTCTTCAAATTATTATTATTATTATTTTTTTAAAGATTTATTTATTTATTTATCCCCCCCCTTGCTGCTTGTGTTTTACTGTGTCCATTCGCTGTGTGTTTCTTCCGTGTCTGTTTATCTCTCCCTTGCTGTGAGGTCCTGCTGCATCAGCCCACCGCGCTGTGCGGGCCGGCCTGCTCTCACAAGGAGGCCCCGGGAAGCGAACCTGGGGCCTCCCATATGGTAAACGGGAGCTCTATCCATTGAGCCACACCCGCTTCCCGTTCCTCAAATTATTAACACCTAATAAAATCTCTTAGTGTGGCCTAAAAAGCCTCCTTAGTGCTCTCATATGCTGCCACACAGTCTGTGCCTGCTTAGGTGCCTAGCTTAGATGAGACTCTAATTTATTAACCAAAGTGGGACATTTCTGAGAGTAAAAAACGTTGTTAAGAATACCTAAAATCCTATCATATGTTGAAATATTTACTTATTGACCAACAAACTGGTTTTATATTATTGCTGAACCTGCAAAATAGTTCCAGTAAAAACTATATTACAAGAAAGTCTTTCTAAAAAAATATAAATATAACATCTTTGTATATTTTAAGCAGAGAACTTCTTAATATTGATTATCTGAATATTAAAAAATAGCAAATGTATAGTAATTATCCTTAAATCATATTACTGTACTTTAATTAGTTTCTTAGTTGTGTCTTTCTCTAAGAGCATGGCATTGTGCTGCTTCTTTCTCTTTTTGTTTATTTTTTGAGTAAAGAATATATTTTTTCAATATATTTTAAAATTTGCCATGGAATTGCTTAGATTGGCACCTTCAATTGACTTTTTTTCTGAAGACTCTTGAAATAGAGGTGGTTAGTAAACTCAGAGCAAATTCTGCTAAATGGAGAATATTCTTTATTCCATTTTAAAATATATTGAAATGGGTAAAAGTTTCAGCCCAGATATCTTTGCAGATACTTTTTGTTTCATTTTGGAATAGCACTTTTGGACAAGTATTTTTATAAGAAAAAATTCATTAAAAAGGATGTCTTTATTATGATTGTTTGGAATATTTCACCAAATTTAGATGAATTGCATTCCATTCTATTCTGGAACAGAATGTCAGTTTATCCAATTAAAAATAGGAGTGCTATTTAAAGACTTTTCCCAAAGTTCAGATATTCTAACATGTAATTATAGGATTTCAAAATTAAATCTTGTATA
>JAQZBX010100112.1:0-11400 GCA_029593785.1 Cabassous unicinctus
AACAGAAAGAAGCAACATTCTAATCAATAGGTGCATTTGCCTATTTTACACATAACCCTTTATCTTCCCAATCTTCACTGGAAATTTTAATTTCAAAATCACTTTGTGTTTAATGCTACTAAATTGGAAATAGACATAATTATTAGGACCAGAAAGTGGAAAACCTGATGCTGTAAAGTATAAGTAACTGACAAATATGTTGCCCCTTCCAGTGGCAGCATCTTAGAAAATGGGACAAGAACTACACAGAGAAGACTCTCAAACTCAGGAGTTTAGTTTATAGTATATAAATAGAATGTTTTCCAGCTTGTCTGTGAGTATCTGGGTATCCTTTCTCAGAGGATGCAAATCACCTAAGAGTGCCTTTTGTTCCATCGTTGATGAGTTAGAAATTAAATTTATATTGTTTAAATAATTTTATTTCAAGAAAATGAAGTGAATGCCTGATATTGAAGTTTAATTTGTTTGACCTTTAATACATAGAGAATCAACATAAAACATTTTGAAAACTGTTAGGGATTATTTGGAATCTTTTTCCCAATCATTTTGAATCCTTATCAGAAAGAGTGTGTATCTCCATATATTTATGTTTGCCTTTTTCCAGGGAGGAAATAACTATAAAAAGTGGCCTTTCTATTCAGTAATCTAAAAGTGATAATTTAGCAGTGAAGGGAGTTTATCATTATAGATATATAGGTACTTGTTCATCAGTTCACACTAGCACTGTCATAATTAGCACACTTGGTCAAATAATTCTTTTAACTAACAAACATTTATTAAACTTCCAAGTGCCAAGCCATGGGTCACTGCTGGGGATACAACACACAGAGGTGAATATGTCATATTCCCTGCCCTTCAGAAGTTCATTTGTAAGGCAGATATGCAAAGGAATGAGTGTTACTATAGAGGCAGGAGCAAAGTGCTGCAACTGCAGAGGAGAAAGCAAGATTGAGTGGATAGCCACGCACTCATTGAAAGAAGGAATGTGGAAGAAGAGCAAGCTTGATTTAACTATTTCTTTACATTGAGAGAACTAGCTTCTGGAAAAGTGACCTATTGTTTTTTTTTTTTTTTTTTTTTTGGTATGTGTGTTCTTTGAATTATTTCAGTGCATAGGCCCTTCCTATGAGAGCTCTGTTCATGTACATTTTTCTACAGTGGCTTCTTCTTGCTATGCTGTGTGGCACAGATGTATTTAGCAAGACATCCGATGTAGTTAGTCTATACCTGGCTTTTGTAGCAAGACTTGATAAGGAAAATGGCTCCTTTAACTTCAAGAGCTGCTACTATCACTTTCTTTTGCCTCTCTTTTAGTGTGATAAGTCCTATAGATGGGAAGTCTATGGAGTCTATAACAAGTGTGAAGATATTCCATGGATCAGAGTATAAAGCAAATGGAAAAGTCATCAGATGGACAGAGGTAAGGAAATGAAATTTGGTATCTGTTTTAGTTTCCTATCTGCTAAAACAAATACCATACAATGTGCTGGCTTAAACAGTGGGAATTTATTAGCTGACGGTTTCAGAGGCTAGAAGGCTTGCTGCTTCCCTGGGTCAGTATCTTCTGGCTGATCAACGATCTTTGGGGTTCCTCAGCTTTTCTGTCACATGGCAGTTCATGTGGTGGTGTGTTCTTTCTCTTCCAGGTTCTATTGACTTCCAACTTTGGGCTGCTCCCTCTGGCTTCTCTTTTCATGTCCAATTTCCTTTATCATAAGGACTTCAGCCATATTAGATTAAGGCCCACCCTCATTCAGTTTGGGCACACCTTAGCTAATAACATCTTCAAAGGTCCTGTTTACAAATAGGTTCACACCCACAGGACCAGGGATTGAGACCTAAACATGCTTTTTGTAGGGGAAGAAGACACAATACCCAACAGCATCCTTGACCCATTTTGGGCACAAGGCTGAGAGCTACATCTTGGTCAGATTCTGAAGAATAAAAATAAATTTCTCCATTTATCTTCTACACTTCAACTCCATCTAGTCTACCTTTGCTCACAGGGCAGAAATGCCATCAAATTCAGCCTGTAGCAATCTGATAAACACTCTGTGACAGTTTGATATAGTTATGAATTTCAAAAATAGATATTGGATTATGCTTGTAAACTGGTCTGTTCATCTGGGCATGATTAAGTTATGATTAGGGCTTTGATTGGACCACATCAGTAGGGTGTTGAGCCCCGCCCTTTGTTGGTGGGGAATCAGAGATAAAAGACATGGCAAAGGACAGGGTTGGAGTTTTGAGTTGGAGTTCTGATGTGGAGTTTTAATGCTGGAGCCTGGGGAAGTAAGCACACAGAGAACCTTGGTTGTGAGGAAGGAGAGAAGGTCCCTGGAAAGGAGACAAGCCATTCACCTGACGGTTCACAACTGGCCTTGTGGAGAGAGGCAAAGCCTAGAGAGCCTCATAGTCTACAGCTGACCTTGTGGAGGAAACAGAGGAGTTGAGCCCACAGAGAAATGGAGCCCCGGGAAGAGAGGAACCCAAGAATCCTGAACCCTGGCAAACGTTGGCAGCTGCCTTGCTCCAACATGTAGCAACAGACTTTGGTGAGGGAAGAAACTTCTGCTTCATTGCCTGGTAACTGTAAGCTTCTACCCCAAATAAATACCCTTTATAGAAACCAACCAATTTCTGGTATTTTGCATCAGCACCCCTTTGGCTGACTAACACAGAATTTGATACTGAGGAGTGGGGTAGTGCTTTTGCAATTACCAAAATGTTGGAACAGTTTTATAAATGGGTAAGGGGTATTTTTTTTTTGGAGGAATTGTGAGATTCTTGATGGAAAAGGCCTAGATTGCTTTGCAGAGACTGTTGGTAGCAATATGGAGCCTAAAGTTCTTTTTGAACTTAGAAGGAAACAATTGTGAGATGGATGCTAAAGAGACTTTTAATGATGCCTTAGAAGTAAATGATGAAACTATTATTGGAAACTGGAGGAAAGGTGATCCGTGTTTTAAAGTTGCAGAGAACTTAGCAAGATTAACTCCTGGTATTTTATAGAAGGCAGAATTTGAATGTGGTGAGCCTGGGCATTTAGCTGAAGAACTTTCCAAAGTAAATCTGGAGACTGCGGCTTGGCTTCTCCTTGCAGGTTATAGCAAAATGCTAGATGAGAGAAATACACTAAGGACTGAACTCTTGGGCACAAAGAAAACAGAAACTGATTCTGGAAATTCTAAGCCTCTGGAAATCAAGCTCCCAGACAATAGTGCCCCACTTGAGGACTTAACTAAACTTGAAACTTGTAAATCAGGTTTGAAGATGGTTATCTCAGAAAGACTTGTGGAAAGTCTTACTGTCTGATGGCTTGGACCCCTGCTTCTTGCTTGCTAAACCAACAAGGTTTTTGAGAGCGCTGTATGAACAAAACCACTGTCAGCTTGGACTAAAAAGGACATGGAAAGGAGAGTTTGAAGGAGAAACAGATTTAAGAAGAAAACCATGGAAGCTGAGATCTGGAATTAAGACATTATCTTGGGCCAAGAGAGGAACCCCACCCATGTGTACAGAGAGGGTGAGTTTGCCCCAGCAGTTGAAGAGGGTGGATGTTCCCACCCAATGTTCTTGGAGAGTTTTGCCATCCCAGGGTACAGAGAGGGTGTACCTAATCCTCAAGAATTAGGGCGGTTAAGGTCAGCACCCCATAGGTCCGAGAGGGGTGTTCCTGTCCCCCATGGATTAGAGAAGGCCAAGTGGTCAACTCGTTGCTCTGAGAAGGTTGAGCCTGTGTGCCAAAGGTTAGGGAAGGCCAGGTGGTCAACTCGTTGCTCTGAGAGGGTTGAGCCTGTATGCCACAGGTTAAGGAGAATGTTGTCTTCACCTCACTGTACTAGGGGGGCTAACACTGTAACCCAAAGATTGGGTAAGGTGTGGCAATCACCCCAGTGCTCTTGGAGGGTGAGGTCCAGGTCTTGGTCGACACCCAGATACTTAATAAGGGTGGAACCAAGAAAATGGCTGTTGGGCAAGCCTGTGGAAAGGGTGGGTCCCCATGTGGCCCCAAGGAAAAGAAACTATCATCTTAAGAGTGACTCTCCGACTTTGACATCTAATGAAGTATGTCCTGAAGGTTTACTGAACTGTAGAGGACCTGACTCATGTTTCCCTCCCAATTTCTCCTTATGATAATGAGCATGTTTATAATTTGTCTTTCCATTTGTGTATTGGAAGCAGTTAAATAGTTTTGTAAGTTTCAGAGGTCTACAGCAGACAAACTTTGCTCCAAGACAAACTTTATTTCTTTAAACTGATTATGTTATGATTTTGTACTTGAATTGTTACTGAAATATGGTTTTTGAATATTGTAATGTATTTTTGAAATTCAGAAGGTAGAGTGTGGCAGTTTGATATAGTTATGAATTCCAAAAATAGATATTGGATTATGCTTGTAAACTGGTCTGTTCATCTGGGCATGATTAAGTTACGATTAGGGCTTTGATTGGGCCACCTCAGTAGGGTGTTGAGCCCTGCCCCTTGGTGGGTGGGGAATCAAAGATAAAAGACATGGCAAAGGACAGGGTTGGAGTTTTTTTTTAAACAATTTATTGAAGTATATCATTCATACATGAACATACATAAACAATAAGTGTTTAGTAAACATTGTGAACTTACAAAACAAACATGCCTAACATCATACAGCACTCCCACACATCACCCCACCACAAATACTTTTCATTGTAAAACATTTGTTAACAAATTATGAAAGAGCATCATCAAAGTATTACTACTAACTATAGTCCACATCTTACTCCGCTATACTTTTTTTTTTAAGGATTTATTTATTTATTTACTTTTATCTATTTTTACCCACCCCCCACCCCAGTTTTTGCTGTTTTTGTGTCCATTCACTGGGCAACTCTGTGTGCATTTCCTGCCCTCTCTTCTCATCCTTCTCCTCTTGTCTTCACTGGGATTCGGTCTTCGGAACCTCTGATGTGGGAGAGAGGCATCCTACCGCCTGCGCCACCTTAGTTCCTGGTTTTTTGGTGCATCTCATCTTGGCTCTCACTTGTGTCACTCTCCTGTTACATCATCATCTTGCTGCGTGGCTCGCGGGGCCTGACAGATCACCTGTGCATGAGGCCTGGTGGCCTACGTGCCATCTATATTATTCCTTTTTATAAATTTTTACCGGGAAGTCCCAGGGATCGAACCCAGGTCCCTCCATATGGGACACGGATGCCCAACCATTTGAGCCACATCCATCCCCCTGCTATATCTTTTAAGGTTGACCAAAGATACCTAGAATTACAGTCATTTCCCTTACAGGATGGTCATATAATAAATCAGGCTTAGTTTATCACCAGCATTCTAAAACCAAACCTAGGGAGAAAAACTAGGTCTGGGGACACATGCATGGTTTCTAATATAGCTAATGTTTAGCCTACCCTGATTATCACAAAATCGGGACAGTGAGAATATTTGCATAGGGTTGGAGTTTTGAGTTGGAGTTCTGATGTGGAGTTTTAATGCTGGAGCCTGGGGAAGTAAGCACACAGAGAACCTTGGTTGTGAGAAAGGAGAGAAGGCCCTGGGAAAAGAGATGAGCCATTCACCTGACGGTTTACAGCTGGCCTTGTAGAGAGAGGCAAAGCCTAGAGAGCCTCATAGTCTACAGCTGACCTTGTGGAGGAAACAGAGGAGTTGAGCCCACAGAGAAATGGAGCCCCGGGAAGAGAGGAACCCAAGAATCCTGAACCCTGGCAAACGTTGGCAGCTGCCTTGCTCCAACACGTAGCAACAGACTTTGGTGAGGGAAGAAACTTTTGCTTTATGGCCTGATTACCTTAAGCTTCTACCTCAAATAAATACCCTTTATAAAAACCAACCGATTTCTGGTATTTTGCATCAGCACCTCTTTGGCTGACTAATACACCCTCCTTCCTGTGAACTAGCTTTTAGAGATTTGTTTGCATTGGAATTCAAGAAGGCTGCATCCTTGAATGGTGTAATATCATCTTTGCCATATTCTTCAGAAAGCTTGGTCAGTTTTGCTACAGTTAGGATCTATATTGGGTACCTGCCATACAGTTGGAATTACCTTATGTAGCAATCTTTTTTGAAAAAAAAAAAAAAATTTATTTCACCACGAAGGAAACTAAAGCTCAAAAGCTAAGAAACTTGTCTAAGATTACAGAAAAGTAAGCAATGACGGAGTCCTCATTGAAACCCAAATCTAGCCAGCTCCTAAGCTCTTTTCCACTATATTAGGTTGCTCCTTAATTTGAAAGACATTTACTGTAAGAAATGGGAAAATGTATTAGAGGCTAACTTGGGAATGAGAGGAGCAGGGCAGGGCAGGGGTCAGTTTGTGTACATATTATACAGATAACAAAGTTTTTCTCTAAGATTGGCTCATAGTTTGAAGTCGTATTTTCACAGGTAGATCTCTGAATTTCTTTTGAATATCATTTTTCCTCTTCTATAAAATAAAGGATTAGATTATAAGATCTCCAGGAATACTTTCAGCTTTAAAATTATATATATATTTTTATTCTGTTTCTTCTAGTTTTTCACTTTACAGACTTGGAAAGTGAGTCCAAGAGGGGTTAAATGACTTACCTAAGTTCACACAGCTGGTCACTGATAGCACAGAGACTAGAACCTGGATCTCCAGTTCTTGAACTGTCATTCCCAGTGACTCATCCTTCAGACCAGCTCAGTGTTTTCCTATGCAGCTGAGTGATTTTAGCTGCTTTTGTAATGATTGTCACTTTGACTGGTTTTGAGTAGCACACAGGGTCTGGAATATGTAAAATATTTTATAACTTATAAAGCAGTTTGACCTGTGTTCTCTCATTCTTGGTTCCCAATAACCAGAGAGGTAGTCAGGCTATACATCCCATTTTGCAATGAGAAAATAGGCTCAGAGTGGTGGTGTGGCTTTGTGACTTGCCTAATGCTGTTTACTAGCAGAGCAGAGGCCAGAGGTCTTCATTTCCTTGGCCAAAAGACTTTATGGTGTTGTATTCCCGTCAGGTCTTCTTGCACTTCTTGCAGAATCAAGGTGCTTATACACAGTGAGCTAATCCACTTGTTAGGCCAAAACCTCCCGGGCACATATTGAAATCTCTTTTGTTTGCGAAATAGGTGTTTTTTCTAGAAAATGATGACCAGCATAATTGCCTAAGTGATCCTGCAGATCATAGCAGATTGACTGAGCATGTTGCCAAGGCTTTTTGCCTTGCTCTCTGCCCCCACCTGAAGCTTCTGAAGGAAGATGGAATGACTAAACTGGGACTACGTGTCACACTTGACTCAGATCAGGTAAGAGGGTCTTCAGCAATTTTGGAAGCTGGCCTTAGGCAATGTCTATATATCTGATATATGGATTTTCCTGCTTGAGTCAACCTAGAGAGTTTACTTCCCCTGACCTTCTGGCATTACCAGATGAGGTATTCTGGCCTTCCGTCTGTAATGATATACCTGGACTCTCTCTGATCCATTTGAACCTTTACTATGTCACCTGAATGTCTTCTGAGGAGTTGCTTTTCTTCTTAATGTGGGGTAAAGAGAAAGAACGTGTGTGAGGAGCTGCCAGCCACCCTGTGTGAATGGCATCTCTGCTACCCTTTGAGATTCACCAGTCACACCTATCAGGAATTATCCTGCACTCCCTTAAGTAGGCATGTCTGACTAGAGCAGGCTTCTGCTCACTGAGCTATTGAGCTGCCGAGTCCAAGTAAGGTTTTTCTTACTGGCAATATTTTCATGCCAGTTAATGAATAGGACTTGTGCTATTCTCCATTAATATTCCTGACAGCATGGGTTTCCTACTGCCAGGCTTCTCCCCCTATCTTCCTTGACTGTTTTGTTTGTTCTTTGTAGTAACAATCCAGTCGTAGCACCTCCCACCTGTAGTTCCTTGATCCAGTGTCACTCACCTGTGGCCTAGGACTCAAATCTCTCTACTTTTCTTTCAGATTTTTGATGCCAGTGACATGTCCCAGGTGTCCTGCTTTGATGTTTACTAATTGCTAGATTCTTCTTTTTCCCCTCAACTCTTTCACTTTGAATCATTTAGAAAATGGGCGTGGCGTTTCAGCTCCATCACCTCTCCTAGCAGACTAATTAATCCTTTCCAAGCACTGTCCAAGTACAGAGAGAAACTGGTTCTGAGTACAGAGTTGTGCTATTATCAGGAAAAATGGTGAAAGGCTATGTGTCTGGCTCTGTTTCCTGACTAAGCATTTAGGGTCTTGCCCAATGCAGTACTAAGTGTATCAGGGTAGTACAAATGAAATAGCATAGTCCTTTCCTGAATGGAACTGATAATCTGAGAGAATTACCTTACATAAAACAATTAAAGAACAAGCATTTTACTACTAAATGGGTGAGCCTCTTGAGTGCAGGGGACTGTTTCATTCATATCCCTGTGTTTATAGATGTTCAGAAAATGGTGTATGGATGAATGGATAGATGGAAGAACAAATATTCAGTTCCTGCTATGTCAGAAAGTTGTACATAGCATATTCCTCATTTTATTTTCACAACCAAAGTTTTAGGTATTATTTCTTAGACTCCACCCTCTGGAAACTAAGTAACAGGGTAAGTGACTTGCCCAAGTTCTCACAGCTACCAAAGTGCAGGGTCAGGGTGAATAAATATAAATGATAGTTCAGGGAAGGGAGAAATTGGTATTCACTGCCCTATGTTTAGGCCATGGCCAAGGAGAACACCTCTTTTTCCTGGTCAGCCTGCTTGGCCCTCAGCCCTTGGGAGAGATCATCTCTGCCCAGTAACCTGTCATCTTCTCTCTGTGCTGTAGGTTGGCTATCAAGCAGGGAGCAATGGACAGCCCCTTCCCTCGCAGTACATGAATGATCTGGACAGTGCTTTGGTGCCGGTGATCCACGGAGGGGCCTGCCAGCTCAACGAGGGCCCCGTCGTCATGGAACTCATCTTTTATATTCTGGAAAACATTGCATAGACAGAGAGGACTTCATTTTTTTTTCTGTTCAGACCTGTTGCAACAGCAGTCATACCCAAAACATTTGCACTTTAAAACTGGAAGATTAAGCTTTTGTTAACACTATTAATGGGGTTGGGGTGGGTGGGTGAAAGAGTTTGGGATCGGGGGTGGGAAAGGGTGGTTGGGGGGCAGATGTTCCATAATTTTAAGTCTTCTATGCATTGTCCACCAAGAGGATCTGGGCAGCTTCTATTACTGCACAACAGTTATGCTATCCTTGCAGCTAATCCCCTTCTGTTACTGTTTAGGCAAGAATTCTGCTCCTCTGTTTTATGACTTATGGTCATGTGCTTAAAAATGCTCAGATGGGTACAACTATCACCAAGAATGGGGTGGGAGGACAGAGGGGAAATAAAAAATGAAGCATCATACTTGTACTCTTTGTACAGAACTGGTATAGAAAGGAATTGGTGTAAAAAGGGAAATCCCACACTGATCTTGTCCCGGATACATCACAGCTGTTTTATTAAGTAGAAGTCACATTTACATTTTGTTTGTTTTTACCAGATTATTGGTTAAAATGAATCAAATACCCAAGAATTATCTACTCTTCTAGACCAAGGATGGCCACCCTTGTAAGTAAGGTCACTTGGATAGTAGAGCTAAGGTCACATCACTAGAGATCTGCCCAAGGGAATGGCAGATACTGAATTAGGTTTTTCTGTATGAAAAACTGACAAAACACATGTAATACATTTTTAGTTATAATATACTAGAGGTATTTTTAAAACATTTTATTATTAAAAAATAATTAAAACTTCCAGAAAAGCTTCAAGTATAATGAACACCTATGTACACTTTATCCAGATCCACCTATTGTTAGTATTACCACTTTTGTCCCAGTAGTGTCTCTCTCTCTCTCTCCATAAAAAGTTTGAGGCAAGAGTTAAGTTGCATACATCATAGCTCTTTGCCCCTAAATACTTTATCGAGAATAAGATCCTTCTCTTACGAAGCAGAGGATAGTTAGCAACTTCAGTAACTTTAACATCAATATGATACTTTACCCTAGCATCTGCCTTCCACTTTTGTCAGTTGACCCAATAATGTCCTTCCTAGCATTTTTCCCCTCAGTAAAGCTTCCAGTCTAGGATCAAACGTGGCATGTAGCTGTCATGACTTATTACTCTCCTTTAATGTGAAAGGTTTCCATTGCCTTTATTGCTTTATTGTTTTTGTCATTGATACTTTGGGTGAATATAACCCTCCCCACCCCGTTTTTTAATAGAAAAGACCTCATTTTCATTTTGACTAGGATTATTTTATGCATTCTTGGCCAGAATCCTACCTAAGTGATATTGTGTTCTTTTCAGGGTGTCACATCTGAATCACTTAATATCCATCTGCCCCTCAATAATAATAAATTTTTCATCACCTGGTTAAGGTGTTCCCCAATTTCTCCACAGTGTATATTTTCCCCTTGCAACTAATAAGCAGTATGTGGGGGGACAGTTCAGACCATGCAGATAGCTTGCTCATCAAAATTTCCCTGTAGATTTAGCATCCAGTGATGTTTCTTGCTTGAACTGATCTTGCTATGATGGTTACAAAATGATTTTCCAGTTCAGCACGCCCTCCACCTTTACCAGTTGGCATTTGGTACTCTATTATAAGCAGAAGCCTTCTTCCCTATTTATTAGTTTAACTAATTTTCATTATGCTCTCAAGGATTATTTTTTCTGTGGTTCTAATTCATTATTTTGGTGCTCAAATGGTTTTAGCTTTGGTGAGTGGGAGCCCTTTTAGGTGACTGGCTCCTAAGACATTGTGACATGCCCCTATTTATTTTTACTTTTTGAACATTTCCTGTTCAGGTCTAACAAACTCTTCCAGCCTTAACTTGTACTTTCCATGTCCCAGGCATGAAATCAACCTCTTCTCTAAAGATCTCTGGTTTCTTTTAGTGAGGAGTGGTATTATAAACCAAGATCTACTTTACCCATGATACATGTGATGCACTCTGATCATTTTCTTTCATTAAAAATTTATTTTGTTCAGACTAAATGGATTTCACATCCAGATTGCAAAACACTGTTCTAAGGCAACTCATTCTCTTGTCATTGGCCTCTTCTGAAAGCCCCAGACAAGCCAGAGTCAATCCCACTGCAATAAAAGCACAGCTTCAAGAATCCTCTAGGACATTGAGAGGCTGTTTCTCAGTGGCTAGAGCTGGGCTCAGCACTTGGCAGAAACTGAGGCTGTGGAGCTGAGTTCAGAGCAGCAGCTGTTTTTCAAACAGAGGCCCAAAGGCCTGGCCTGGGTAGTGTGTCTAGCCAGGTTCATCTCTTCCCATGGTGGGTGGTCAGATCCCGTGTATCTGCCTCTCCATAGACTTTGCTAATGGTTGGAGAGAACTGTGATTGTGACTTTTCCCATAGGCTCTAGAGGTACTTGGAAGTTCTGTGGGGGGGGGGGGG
>JAQZBX010100113.1:0-11404 GCA_029593785.1 Cabassous unicinctus
TCATCAACGAGTAGATGAGTAGCTGATACGTGTTCAGACAGCTATGTGCGCTAAGAAGAAACTCACAGGGTAAGGTGAGCCCAGGCCTGGGGATGGACTGAATCTTTGGATCTGAGCCCGGCGGCCATGGGCCATTAGGGGTCTGTTGTCTCCAGAAACCTGCTGTGGCTGAGACCAGCTGTTCACCATATGCGATCCCCTTTCCTCCTCGGCACAGAGCTGGACTACACTTCCCAGTGTCCCTTGCAATTAGATTTGGCCACATGACTGGGATTTGGCCAATGGAATGTAGGCAAAATCGATGGACACCACCTCCAAGCCTGGCCAGTCCTGCGATCCTCACTCTCTCGTCCCCCATCAGCCAGACAGGTGCAGAGGACCCAGTAGAGGACTCCTTGGGCTGGGGAAGGCAGAGCCACGATGTAGAAGAAGGTTGGGTCCCTGAATGATGGTGGAGCAAAGCTGCCCCGCCCCTTCCAGCTGACCTTTTACATGAACAAGAGCTCAACGTCTACTGTGTTTGGTCTCTGAACATTTGGGGCCGCTCGTTACAGCAGGTAGCCAGCCCTAACCCTTACATCCTGCTCACAGCCTGTCATGGAGGAGACGCCCCCCAGCGTGGAGACAGCCCTCCCTGCAGGGGCTGCGGGGCAGGCTGGGGTGTGTGAGGAATGACACAAATTAGCTCCAGACTGCAGCAGCGCCGCGGACCATAAAATGAAGACGCTGCCACCTTAGCAGGTTCAAATTGCCGGAGATGGCTTCGGGCACTGTGGATTTGCAGCTTTTCTCCTCTGACACCTAAAGCCAAGTTCGCATTCTTCTCCCCACATTTCTAGTTTGGAAATGTCAACGGCAAAGAATCTTCGGGAACTGGCGCCTCCAGGGGCTCAAGGGACTCTGCTGCCTGCTACTCTCTCCAGCCAGGTTTTCCGAAGTTTGAGTTAATTGGGGAGGAGGTGAGACCCCCCCACTTCTCACGGGAAAACCCACCAGAGCACCCAGACGTGTAGAAAGCCCAGTGTGCATCGTGGCATCATGAGAACTGTGCCACAGCCACACGGCAGCCGGGCCTCTGGGAGAGCAGCCCTCTGCTGGCTGTTTGGATGGACACTCCCCCAGGCCCTGCTTTCTCAGCCGCTGATGTCGCTGGAAGCCCACCAGCCAAAAACCACAAAAGCCTCATCTTCCCCAAGGTGCAACAGAAGACAGAAGTGGCAGGACCACCTCACCTAACAGCTCACACCAGCCAGGGAGCCTCCAGGGCCGGGCCCTCCCCACGGTGGGGAAGGAAAGTGCCAGGTGGCTGAACTAGACCATAAAGCCGAGAAACCCTGAACCAGGCCACAGGCTATCCCAGCAGCGCTGAGATACCTGCCTCATGGCATGCATGTCACGGTGTGTCATGGCACATGTGTTACGGCGTGTCATGGCACGCGGGTTATGGCACGTGTTATGGCGTGTCATGGCACATGTGTTACGGCATGTGTGTTATGGCGTGTCATGGCAAGCATGTTATGGCATGTGAACAGATGAGTGCCCTGACATCCATCACTCTCTCACTCACCAAATAATGTGCCTGTGAGGAAGACGTGGGGCACACCTTCCTAGAGTTTGGGACATGAGCGGGATTGGGAGTTGGCAAACTCTGGCTCAGGGGTCAAACCCGGCCCACCGCCTGTATTTGTAAATAAAGTTTTATTGGAACACAGCCCCACACAGTATTTATATATTGGCTGTGACTGGCTTTCGTACAACACCTGCAGAGCTGAATTGTCACGCTAGAGACCGAGTGGCCTGCAATGCCAAAACGATTTACTGTCTGCCTCTTTAAAGAAAACATCTGCCAAACCCTGAGTCGGACGGCGATTTCTGCAAGGGGCCATCTCGGGGTAGTACAAATGCAAGGCATTCAGCAGAACCGACTCACACAGTGAGAACGCCCTCCCTCTCCAATTTGCTTTCAGTGCCCGTGACATTCAAGGAGAATGTCTGTTTGGTTCTGGCGTATCTTTAAGAGACTCCCGTCCTCGCAGGTCACCTCTCTCTCTCTCTCTCTCTAACATATTGAGGGCAGCCTCCAGGCTCTGAGCGGAGACAGGTAACAATTATCTGAGTGGAGTTTAACAGCACTGTTCTTGCTGCCTTCGGCTTGTTTTTATAGTCAGCTTCCATTGTAACAAACGATACCGGTTTTCTAATCGAGGTCTAACACAGTCTCCTTCTGCAACAAACCTATTTATATTAAGAACGGAATCAGAGAAAAATGAAAAGTCAGTTACAACACAGATGGCGGGTGGGGGGCTGCAGTTACCCTGGAAGGGGGGAAGGAATGGTGCAGTTTGGGGACCACAGAACCGGGTGGCCATACGTGGCGGGGGCCCCGCTATGGTGCCCAGAAGTGGCGAGTCCAAGGCACGCGCCGCGGGCTGGGGCTTGTAATTCTCGTGCTTCGTTCAGATCCCGTCTCTGCCTGACAGTGGGGCTCGCGGGGAGGATGCACAGAAAAGCGGCTGACAGGCTGTGGAGCTGCTCAGCAGCGGGCTCGGCGTGGGGGGCCGCCACGCTGCCCCACCGAGGAAGGAGCAGCGACTCTGAGCAGCCCGCAGCCCCAGCGCCTTCCTGGCTAGGCCGGCGCACCCCTGCAGGGCTCGCTGCTGCTCCCTGCCGCTCCCTGCACCTGACATGCACACCCCACCTTGTCCAGTCAAAGGAGGGAAACTGAACAGAGGCTCCTCCGCACGAAGCGGTGTTTCAGGAAGAGGTGGGTGAGGCTCTTCGTGGATGGGAATCTTTCATGACACTCTCACCACTGCTTTAACAAATTATTGCTCAGTTTTATTCAAAGGGAAGAAGAAAATGCCAGTCAGCCTTGGTTACTGAAACACAAATTTGTGCAAGGAGCCCCACGAGTTGAAGTCTCTCGTGGTCAGCTACACAGCTGCTCCCTTTTGCCTCCTCAGACTCAGCTCCTGGCTTTTCCTCAGGGTCGCCGTCACGGCAGACGTGCGGTCGTGTCACCGCCTAATCTCTTATTCATAAATGGAAAGGAACGTGAATGATCAGACTGAAGAGAGACACTCAGAGGTCAAAGGCCACCACCCAAGTCCCTTCCCCCAAGCTCTTCCACCCCCAGGAGCACGCGTTGGAGAAGAGACGGGGAGAGACCACCTTGGGCCCCAGGCTCCTCTTCTGAATTCTTCCCTGCTCTGGGCAATGCATATCCCATTGCTAAAAGGGGCAGCCTCGGCCTTCTAGGACACCACACGTGGAATCTGTGCATCAGATCTGATTCGCAATAGCCAAAGCAGAGAGGCGGGGGGCTGCGGCTGAGGCCACCTCTACTGATTTTCTCCCGTCACACCGGAGGACGCGTCTACTCACCCGCACCAGCTGCTGCGGGAAGGGCCCGCGTGAGTTTTCTGGCACATTGATGGGCGGGATGACCCAGTCCCGCTTCTGTCGCCTCAGCCCGTTGGCGTTCTGACGCTGGGGCCACGGCACGAGCATGTCGTTCGGAGGCTGGGAGGGGTCCAGAGCTGCAGTCCGCTTTCCTTTCTGGAGCGTGGTTTGGAAGGAGAGAGAGAGAGGGAAGGAGTCGGTTACATTTTGCACAAAGGAAAAGCATCTGTTAAGAGAATCTGTGGCATCCTCGACGGAGGGAGAGAACGACCGACTCGCTGGGAAACGTGGCCAAGTGAAGGGAGGGAAAGCAAGCCCTTGTCTCTGCAACTGGGGGGATGACGGCCAAATGGGGAAAAAGGAACAGTAAAAGAAGAAGATCCACAGGGTGGATCAGGGCTTTTCAGGCCAAAAACTATGAAAGAAATCACAAAGGAAAAGATGAGAGTATTTTCACCTAAAACTCCTGTTCATGGAAACATACCCAAAAAGCAATTGACAAATTTGCCAAATATGACTCGCAACAAATCTGACACAGAGTTAACAGTCTCACTATGTAAAAGTCTCTTACAAATCAATAAGGAAAAATATGATTTTTTATAACAGGAAAAGAACATGCTTAGATAAGTAACAGTAAAATAAACATGAATGATCAATAAGTTTATGAAAAATGTCCCCAGTAATCAAATAGTGCAAATTCAAGAAAGTGATAGATCCTTCTCCCCTACCGAAGTGACAAAACTAAAACTATTGTTGCTCACGCTGGGGAGAGGGCTGTGAGCTATCAGTGCAGCGGGCGGGCTGCTGGTGGGCTTTGGTGACAGACAGACTGGGGGTCTGGCCGGACGCCTGGATCTTTATGGAACATGGAGCAAGTCAGTTACTTTCTCCAGGCCTCAGTGTCTTCCTTTATGAGATGGGGATGCTGATAACAGTACGGAATTCACAGGGCTGCTGTGGGAATTAAACCAGATGACATGGTGCTGAGCAAATGCCCAGCCTCCAGCCCCCAGCCTGGGGACAGCCAGCAGGAGTGAGCGTGGGCAGCCACGAGGCTGACGTGGCCCAGGCCTGGGGTGGGTTGTGGATGAGCCGGGCCCTCTGCCAGTGTTTTCTGGAGAGAATCAAGAGCCTCAAAACTGATTCTCCCATGTGACCCCATAACATCACAGCTAGGAATCTGTCCCAGTGAATGAAAAATTTTGGATAATGGTGTTCACTGCAGGTGATTTTGATAATAGCAAAAATACCAGGAAAAAATATGGATGCCTGACAGCAAATAATCGCTAAATACATTATGCCTTTTCCATCTCCTTGGATACTGCAGTCATTAAAAGTTGTGCTCTCAAGACTCCAACATGAAGAAATCAACCTAAAAGAATAGTGAATGGAGAAATGGAACCAAAGGATATATAAGTCATGATTCCCAATTTTTTTTAAGGGTAAAGAAGGATTGGAAGGAAATGCATTAAAATGTAAGCACTGGTTTTCCCTGGGTCACCAGTGAGCTTTATGTTACATTACTTTATTCTCTTTACACTTACGTGTTTTGTAAATATTTAGTGCATGGATTTTTACAACGAAGGAGCCAGCAGAGCTCTGCGCTTGCACATGGCATGTACACGTAGCTTGCGTCCGTGCCCATTACCAAGGCGCGCCACCTGGCACATCTTTGTGCTGTTTTCCTGCTGCTCATTTTGCCCGAGTCTCAAAGCCAGTGGAACACGAGAACTCACGAGGCAGACAGAGTGTGTGTGGGGGGGCAAAGCTGGCTGGGAGGCGTCTGACCCAGGGCCCGTGCTCCCGGCCCTCTCTGGTTACAGCGGGGTCTGGGGGTGGCCGTCCCTCGAGCTGAGCTGGGATCCTGGCGAGGACACTGGACGGTCTCAGCGACGCCCTCTGCGAGTGGAGCACCGTCTCCCCTCTCTTTGGCGAAAAGCTGCAGAGTGCTAAGTCAGACAAACACAGGTAGACAACTGTCTACTTGGTGCAAACTTAAAAAAATCTTAGCCCCGCCTGCGAAAGGCCCAAACAAAACTGCACCAGTGGAAACTGCCTCCTGGAGAAGCCGTGCTCACTGAGGTGTCAGCCCTGGGACTCCCCCTCGGGGTCTCAGTTGCTGAGTCTCGAGCTTTTCAAGTTTTCAAGAGTTTGCAGCTACTAAAACCCAGAGGGTTCCCCAGACCGTGACCTTGACTTCTATGGAAATGTGACGCGGTGCCAACTTCTCGTCGCGCCAAGGGCATGCGTGCTGCCTTGTGACCACGAGCACCCCGTGAGAGCCGAGGGCAGGGTCTCTCTAGACCCCTCAACGACCTCCAGGCACTGCTTCTAGGACTGCCTGGCCTCGCGTTCTCCCCCGGCCGCCGGGGGACATGATGGCGGCTCCCCACGGCCTCGCACCTGCTTCCCGTTGGGCGAGAGTGACGGCAACCTGCCTTGTGCTCGGGGAAGCCCTATGTGTCCCCCGGGACCCGGGCCCAGAACAAATGGCACTTCCTCGGGGAGCTTGGGCTGCCTCTCGCTCCCGTCCACCTTGGACACGTGAGCACGTGACGAGTTTGGGCTAACGAGGTCCAAGCTTGGATAACAAAGATGGGATGATCCCAACGCTAGAAGTACCTTGAAATAGCACAAAAATAGTAAACGGAACAAAATAAAACAAACAAAAAGTGCCCAAATGACAAAACAACAGAAACCAGCCTGGTGATAAGTGTGTGCTGGGCGCCTGGGCTCCGGTGTGGCTGGTCCACGTGGGCTCTCCTGAGCCACCCTAAACCCAGTGGAAAGCACCACAGCGCCCACATACCAGGAGACACGGGGCCAGAGAGGCAGGAGACCTCCTCAGGTCACACGGCCACCCGGCCCAGGCAGCTCTGACCCTCCCTGGGGGCTCACCCCCTTTCCCAGGCTCCACAGGGGAACGAGGGTAGGGCCGAGCTCAAGATGCGAGCGGAGAAGTTGGGGCCGACGGCAAGCGGGTCTGGGTCTCCCTACACCCGGGAATGTGCGACACACCCGAGCCCAAGGGGTATGACCCTGGGAACCCCCGGCCTGGGAAGCCTCCAGCAGCCACTGGGCAAGTGCCGCTGAGGAAGAGAGTGGGGGTCAGGGTGGACAGGGCTCTTGCCCCCGGAAGTTGCACAGCAGGGGTCCTCCAGGGTGTCCCCAGGTCCACAGCACCCCGCCCGCCCGTTAGAAATGCAATTTCTTGAGCCCCACCCCAGGCCTCCTGACTCAGAGATCCTGGGGTGGGGCCTCCCCCGGGGTCTCCTCAACCCACAAGAGGTGATGAGGTCCACCTGCCGTGCATGGTGCTGCCCCCAGGAGGGATGGGGTTCGTTGTTGCCCGTGAGCAGGTGGGCACGGAGGCAGCGAGCCGGGGGTCAAATAGATCTGGGGCCGAGATGGTGCGGGAAGGGCTCAGCCCCCGTGGAGGGTGGTCCTGGCCCTCCCCGGGTGGGTGCTGGTGCAGCGGCGGCCGATCAGTCTCACCTGCTTCTGCACCCGTGGACGCTCACCTGAGGCCTCTGAATTTCAGACTCAGAATTTTAAAGGGCCTGCAGCAGCCGTTGGAAGAAATATGTATAAAAAACCTGCTTTATCTTCATTTGCTTAGGATGAGCTTGCATGGCGTTAATTTCCCTAGTGTTGTTTAAATAAATGGCACATATTTGCTACTATTTTAAAGCTGTGAGACAAATGTAATAACAAAATCTGGTGAAAGTCAATGCCAGACCTGCTCAGGCTTCTGCCTGGAACCTGCACCCGCTTCTCTGGAGGAGCAGGAAGAGCGTCAGCCACAGTTAGTGCTACCCCGGCGCAACGAGCGTGTTCTTTTGAACACGCCATCATCACAGGCCCATTGGAATACGGCACATAAACAGCGAGGCGCAATTACACTAATTATAAATAATATTTCGGTTACTCTTAAAAATGTTTCCTAACAGATGACACCTGCTGGTTTTTCCAATGCATTCCCACAGAGGACACGAGGGTGTGGGGGGCATCCCGGCCAGCTCACACCCTGGCCTCACGGGAGCGGCCGTGGGCCCACGCAGCCTGGTGCGGTAGCACGCTCTCCCATCCTACCCACGTCCTTGGCGATGACGACAGCAGAGCCTGGGACCTGAGCTGCAAGCTGGTCAGTGCACTAGGTGGAGTCCGAGATGCTTCAGGCAGAGCACTGTAGCTCGTGGGGCACTTACGGGTGAATAGGAGTGTGCCAGGGGAATGAGGTGGGAAGGACACCCCAGGAAGGGGCAGAGGGAGCCCAGTCGAGGCAGATGCCGTGGTTGAAGGAAAGGGTGGGGAGGTGTAATGAGCACAACGCCTGCCACCTGGGGTGTGTGGGGGGTGAGCTAACCTCTAGGGAGCACACGGCAGGTGGTGGGTGCTCCAGCCCAGGGGTCAGGAGAAGAAACCAGAGAAGCGACAGAGCTGGGGGCTGGGCAGGAACAGTGGCGAGGGGGGGGTACTAAAAAGTGGGGTCCAGAGGGCTACAGGGAGGAGGAGAGAGGGCTGCGGGGCTCCAGCAGGGGACACCCTGCCTGGGAAGGAGGCCACATGTTCAGAGGGGGAGGGGCAGGCAGGTGCAGGATCTTTCCTATAGCTCAGGTAAGGAAACTGAGGCACAGGGGCGGGGGCCGGAGAAAGAATTTGTCCACATGACCTCGCTGGCCCAATCTCTCTGGCTACAGCTGGCAGGGAGCAGGGGAGGGGGTGCAGAGAAGGGGCGGTGGGACAGCCTGGGGCTCAGCAAGGGGCAGGTGTGAGCTCAGATGTGGTCCCAGAATCCTGCCCTGGGGCTCCGGGACCAAGTCCCCTGAGGCTGCAGGAGCAGGACATGGGGTCAGGTGCCTTTCCGATGACAGGGCGGGGATGAGCAAGGGGTTGGGCCCAGCACCCTTCCCTTCCCTTCAGTATCCTCTGGGGAACCAATCCCAGAGCCCGCTCCGGCTGCCATCGGCATGGGTCTGCCTTGGCGTCAGAGCCGGCGTCCCACCGGGCAGGAATTCCAGCTGAGGGAAGGGGCAGGGCCCTTCCCCGGACCAGGGTCCTGCCAGCCCTTTGCCACCCTCTGCACCTGGACGGGGGAACCAGCGGTGGATGAGTGTGTAAGTGTGAGTGAGCAGAGCCAGTGGTGGATGAGTGTGTAAGTGTGTGTGAGCAGAGCCAGGGGTGGATGAGTGTGTGAGTGTGAGTGAGCAGAGCCAGCGGTGGATGAGTGTGTTAAGTGTGAGTGAGCAGAGCCAGCGGTGGATGAATGTGTTAAGTATGTGTGAGCAGAGCCAGGGGTGGATGAGTGTGTAAGTGTGGGTGAGCAGAGCCAACGGTGGATGAATGTGTAAGTATGTGTGAGCAGAGCCAGGGGTGGATGAGTGTGTGAGTGTGGGTGAGCAGAGCCAGCGGTGGATGAATGTGTAAGTATGTGTGAGCAGAGCCAGCAGTGGATGAGAGTGTAAGTGTGAGTGAGCAGAGCCAGGGGTGGATTAGTGTGTGTGAGTGAGCAGAGCCAGGGGTGGCTGAGTGTGTGAGTGTGGGTGAAAGGCTCCAGGCTGAGTGTGTGAGTGTGGGTGAGCAGAGCTGGGGTGAGTGTGTGAGTGTGTGAAGGAGCCTTCTGTCTCAGGCGCCCTGGGGTGGGGTCTGCGCCCTGCCCACCCCTCACTCCTGACGGCACAGGAAGGGCAGGCGACGGGCTCCTGCGGAGAGCCTGCGGGCCCCAAGGCTGAAGTTAGGGTGCCATTCCCCGAAAGGGGCCGGGAAGGCGGCGGCGCGGCGCCTGGGAGGCGGGTCCCGCGGTCCGGACCCCGAGCAGCCTGGTTTGGCAGCCGCAGCTCTGCCTGCGTCTCGCCTGCCTCTTGATGGCGTTTGTTGACAAAGCGCCTCTCGTTTCTCACGGTCCCGCCCGTCCCGCTCTCCTTGTGACAGGCTGTTCTCTGGCCATGAGTGTAACTGAGTGGCTTCCAGGTGGAGTCCTCGGGGACTCCTCAGTGTCAGGAGAAGCTGGGTCCCCTCTCCTCCTTTTCATTCGGGCGTGGACGACGAGTAATGCAAAACTGACTGGGACTGCTTTTCTATTATGGTCCCTTTCTTTAAAGAAAAAAAAAAGAAATAGTGTCAGGGGGCGAATAAAACCATATGCACTCCCCTCTGAAATCTAGATGCAAAAAGCTTACTTTATCATGTTTCTCTGTCACCTGTTAAGGGCGCGGAATCGCGAGGACTTTCCTTTTAGAACACGGCGACTCCCGAACCGCTCCGAGGCGGGGCGAGGCGGGGGAAAGTGACTACCGGAGCCGCAAGGCGTCAGCCCCAGGGCCGCCGATGCCCAGCACCAGAAGCGCGGCCAAGCAACAAGCTGACTTCCCGCAGCACGTCCGCCCAGCAGGAGCGCGGTGGGCGCAGCCTCCTCGGCTCCTTCGCCCCTGAACTTCACCCCTGCTGAGAAAGGCGCAGGGCCGCCTCCTCCTGGGTCAGTGAAAGCAGCTCGTGGGAACTTTTCAAGGTAGCTCCCCAGGGACCGGCCGAGGGGGGGCTGGCGGCCGATGGGCCTCTTGGTGGCGGTGACCCACGTCTGCCGCGCAGAACGTGCCGCCGGTGAGGCTCTAATTTCTCTGATTGGCGGCTCAGTCCCGTGAACCCAAGACGTGAGAGAGGCCCCTGGGGGTGCAGAAGGCTGTGGCTCCATTTGCATAAGGAGATAATTAGAGCTACTTGCTCAGCCCAGGGTGCCAGAATGGGGGGCAGTGGGAGATGGAGGGATTTGTGGTTTCTCACTTCCCTGAGCTTCCAGACTGGGCAGTGTGGACTGGGAGCAAGAGAAGAAAAAAAGAATTTGGCACAGTTTCAAACAGGACGCTGGCTTCTTCCTACACTTACCCTAGAGAGCCATGCAATGGAAAGCAGAGCTCTTCTCCGTGAAGATGAAAATAGAGGCGGGAAATGCCTCCACAAGTAGAAATCTGGGTGAGCAGTGGGTATTCAGGATGGTTGGTGTGAATGGAAAGTTGATCACGGGAGACCTGATCAGAGTAGAACCTTCTCTCCATGCTCGGGGCCTGCGGATCCTGGCAGTGTGGTCTCGGCAAGGGCAAGATGCGCTGAATTTGGCGACTTTGTTTTTCTTTGACTGCCCCTAAAGAAGGTGCAGGACGCCACTGGACATCAAGCAGATCCCGGGGACACCACTGGGAGTGCCCACAAAACGAGCTTACTCAGAGGGTGACGTGGGCGACTGACGCTGGTGCAGGAAGACAGGGTCCCCTCTAGGGGCCTAATCTCTTTCCGAGTCGCTGCTGTGGAGGAAATGACTGCAGGCTGGACTGGCTGCGGAGGCCAAACACCCTGGCGTCCCCTGTGCCCGCCCCCGTGCACGGCCCCACTGGGTGGAGTAGCTGCGTGGCTGAGGGACGTGGCATGGCCAGAAGTTTACTTGAATCTGCGCTTCGTGATAGAGGGAAATGCTCTTTTTGCAAATACAGGGAGAGGGAAGCTCTTAAGGCCAAGGCCTGGGACCCTGGAGCCTGGTATAGGGCCGGGAGCTGTCTCCTCATCACCCACGTAAAGCCGGCCGTGGCCCCTCACCCAGCTGGCGGCCCTCCTCTCAGCCAGCCTCGGCCAGCTCCCGCCTCCGGGACCCCCCACCAGCTGTTCCCCTTTCACAGTCCAGGTCCTGCTCCTGCCACACACTTGGGGCTGCTCTGACGTCTGGGGAAAGACGTGGCCAGCTCCTGCCACGCACGTGAACACCCGTCTTAGGGACTGGCCTTCCCAGGTTATGGATTGCAGAGAGATCTGTCGCCAGAATGAGACACTTTCCACGCAAGGACACGGCATGCCATTTCCACATTGTGAAGTAACACTACTTATGCTGGAACCAGAGCACATAAGATTTATTTACCAAATATCGGAGCTATTTATGACCCTCTTAGAGGTCTTGGATTCACCAGTCTCACTTTTCATGGCTTCCTTATAGATTCAGGTTCACCATGCTTCAGTG
>JAQZBX010100114.1:0-11400 GCA_029593785.1 Cabassous unicinctus
CCCTCACAGTAACAAGCAGGCCAATGTTTGACCAAACATATGGACACCATAATTGTTTTAATTTCCTTGGCTGCTCAAGCAAATACCATGTAATGGGTTGGCTCAAACAATGGGAATTTTTTTGGTTCATGGTTTTGAGACTAGGAAAAAGTCCAAATCAGGCATCATAAAGGTGATGGCTTCTTCTCACAGACTGGCATTTGGGGCTGGCTGCAGGTGATCCTTGATCTTGACCTCCTCTGTCTCTTAGCAATGCACTTGGTGGCCTCTCCCTTTTCTTCCAGGTTCTGATGACCTTCAGATTCTTGCATCTTTGGCTTTTTCTCTGTCTGTCTGAATTTCATTCTGCTTATAAAGGACTCCAGTAATAGGATTAATGTCACACCTTATCTAAAGTAGCCTCATTAAAAAGTTCATCCTTACAATGGGTTCACACCCACAGGAATAGATTAAGTTTCATAACATGTTTTGCTGGGATACATACCTCCAACACACTGCAATAATCTAGACAAGTTGACCCATGAAATTAGCCACCACAATGTCATACTTCTCAAAGTGTTTTCAAGCTACTTTATCTTAGTCTACAAGGAAAATGACACATTTAAGGGCACAAAACTAATTACCAATATTATTGAGACATTAAACCTTCCTTCCCAACTCCTAGACTGTTCTTTCCACACTCTTCTCACACAACCACTGCCATGTCCCCATGTGTTTTCAGTGAGTTGATCTGTACCATCGCATTTTTACAATAAGCACTGAAGAGTGTCCTAGGGTTAGTTTTCTAAAGTGCTCATGCAGAAAAATGCAAGATGCAGAATTTGTTTTTAGTAAAAAATGTGCAGATTTTAATGTTTGTAAGTTTATGTGTATTTGTGTACATTCTTAAACATAGACAATCTCTGAAAAGAATGGCAAAATCTGTTAACAGTAGTTATCTCCTATTTTTATATTTATTTGGTTTCTGACATAGGTTTGCCAACATATTTTAATTTTGTCAGTTTCCTTCCAGAAAGCAATAGTTGCTATATTTAACTCAATAGTAAAATAAACAAACAAAGAAATCAATGTCAAATCATATACAAAACATTCTAAAATTCAGGATTTCTGCTTTGAGAAAATGGTACACTTAAGTAATGTGATCTATGTACTTAGGTTGACAATTTAAGCATTGTTTTGTGACTTTTGAAAGATAATGTATATGAATACTGTTTTAGACTGCTAGGCTGCCAAAAGGAATATACCAGATATGGGTTGGCTTTTACAATGGGAATCTATTAGTTTACAAGCTGACAGTTTCAAGGCTTAGCAAAATGTCCAAATCAAGACATCAGGTGATGCTTTCTCCTCGAAGACTGGCTGTTGGTGATCCTGGTCTCTGTCACATGGCAAGGCACATGGTGGTGTCTGCTGGTCTTTCCTTTCTCTTCTGGGTTTGTTGATTCCAGCTTCTTGCTTCCGCAGCTTTCTCTCCTGTTTCTTCCTGAATTACATTCTCTTATAAAGGATCTCAGTAAGAGGATAAGATTCACCATGGGCCTTTACTAAAGTAACCTAATCAAAAGTCCCTACTTACAATAGGTTTACACCCACAGGAATGGATTAATTTTAAGAACATACTTTTCTGGAGTCTGTAAACTTAAAACCATCACAAATATTTAAAAATTAAATCCACAAAGTTAATATCATGAAAAATAAATCCTGCATTTCCCTGTCCCCAGTTTCCCAGTTTCTGTCCCTAGTGACAAAAATTTAACTTGTCCAAGCCTCCATTTTCAAATGTAAAATTTGCATAATAGTTGCAAATATTTTGATACCAATAAGTTGTAATAAACATTATTATGGTGATATATAAGGCAAAACTCATGTCTCTGATGCTTAATGACCTATATTTTCTCTTTACCACTTATCTTTTGCATTTGGGTTAGTTCATCTCTGTTATGTAAAATAATCATAGCGATTATTGCTACAATTAAACCTTTGTCATTTTCCATTATCTACCACAGTATTTTCATGATCTCATAAATAAATAAAAATATTTCTATAGCTAGAAGTATTATGCATATATGTGTGTAAAAGTGTGTGTTTAGAGAGAGAGAAAGAAAGTGAAAAAGATAAAAAGGGAGGGAGAGATAAAGATAGAAAACCTTCTTCATGTACTAAGATATTTCTGGTACTATTTCTGCTATTGCTCAGTCCATCCATATTTTAAAATAACCATGTGGTGCCATTTCCTTTCAGTCTGTAGATTTCCTTTGGGGCAGGTCTGCTGTAAATGCAGTATTCCCATTTTTATTTATCTGAAAATTGGTCTGTTTCACTTTCATTTTGAAAGATAATTTCTGTGGATGCAGAATTCTCTGTTTAAGGTTAGTTTTTATTCTTCATCTCTTTAAGAATATTGACACACTTCTATTTGCCCACCATTGTACTGATGTGGTCAGCCTTTATTTAAATCATTGATTTCTTGTTTGTAACATGTCAATATTGCTTCTCTTTTTTCAAAATTTTCTCTTTATCTTTGAAATTCAGTATTTTCATATGATACACCTAGGTATGGTGTTTTTCACATTTATACTTCTGTGCTAGTATTTTGAGCATCTTGGATCTATAAATTGAACGCTTTCACCAAGTTTGGGAAGTTTTCAGTGATTATTTCTTCATTTTGTTTGCTTCTTTACCCATTCTTTCTCTCCTCTTTCTCTAGAACTCCAATTAAACAAATAATAGATAGATTGATGTTGTCACAGAGGTTTGTGATGTTCTGTTCATTTTCCTAATTTTTTCCTCTATATTCTTAAGGATATATCATGTCTATTGATGTATCCTCAGGTTCATTGTCTATTTTTCTGCCATTGCCAATCTTTCCATAAACCCCTCCAATAAATTTTTCATATCAGTTATAGACTTTTAAATCTAGGCTTTCCAAGTTTTAATAGTTTTTATTTCTTTGCTGATATTTGGCCTCTGTTAATTCATGGTGTATGTATTTTCTTTTAAATCTTTAAGTATGCTTGAAAGTCTTTATTAATTGTAACATGTGGTCATCTCAGAGTTGGTTTATACAGAATGTTTATTTTCTTGTGTATAGAAATCTAATTTATTTTAGAATTCAAGTGAAAAGTCAGTCTTTCACATCTCTGCTATATGAGTGTTGTGTATGTAACTACGGATCTCTCTTAGGTGCCACAATTTGAGCTTCACACATACATGCACACACACACACAAACACAAATATATATGCATAAAGCACATAAATATATGCTAAATGATTGTTGGGTTCATAGATAAATTAATTAATGCTTAGGAAATACGTATGTTGTTGTTGTTACTATTATTTCTCCATGTTTCCGAATACATGCATCTATTTCCTACTTCCTTGTATGGTATTTTTCCAATCTCTGGGATATAGATTTTTTTCTCACTAATGTTTCATTCAGAAACACACAGAGCATCCCAGACCAGAATATTATATTAGATTTGAATTACTTATAAGAGTGTCGATTTTCTAATGGTCCATTAGTTTTATTTCTTCCAGCTTCTCTTATTCTTCACTATAAACTTAGCTTTAATATAGCCTTTCACAGATCTTTAGTTGGGTTCCAGATTTGTAGCAGTTCCAAAGGGAGAGAGAAAATGAGGAAGTGAGATGAAAAAAAAGTTTTCTAATAATACCTCTACAGAGAATTTAATCCCAGAGAATAAGGAAGGAATTTTTGCCTATTTTAATATTTGATAGGAATTCCAGAATTTTCTCATTTTCATACGCTTTCAAAATTGGCCATTAATAAAGATTTACTTAGAGAAAAATTATAAAATCAAAAGATGCATATTTTAAGTGATAAATTACATAGAAAATATCCACTACTAAGGTTTTGAGTTAGTTTTATCTGTATAAATTTGCAGTGTTAGCCAGAAAGTTATTTTGGAATGAGGAAAAGGTCAGATAGGCTTCCTACAAAATTTTAATTAATTTTCATGTAAGTAGCATTCACAGATATAAACATACTTATATGAAGTCATTTTGCTATCAAATTCCACATACAGATTGAAGCTATTATTGTGGTAAATGAGAAACAAGATGACAGGGTTTCAATTCAGAAGTAACGTGAGCTTATTTATTACATATGTCAAGCATCTATTATTAATCTGTATAACATTTTAGTATTCTGTGCACTCATTTCTAAAATGGGAATCTTGCCATATTTTTGATATGTACCTGTGGGTTATTAAGTGCTGATAAAATACTTTACAGTGGAGGCATTTATATTGAAAATAAGAAAAGTTTCTGTTTTCTAATTTTATGATTAGTTGAGGAGAGAGTTCTATAATTGCAGTGTTTAGAGGATAAAGAGAACTTTATCAGAGAGGAAGAAAATGTTGTTTACCATAAAAGAGTTACCTAGAAGAAAATTAAGTGTGATAAAAATTTAATTTGCCTTGATAAAATTTATCATAAACTCAATTATAAGTGCTTACAATGGGGATAGAGATATGAAAGTTTTTTTGAGAATTTTGGTATAAACAATATATTACAGAAGCAGAGTTCAAGCATAGCTCTGTGAAATGCTTCTCTAAGAAAGAACAAGATGATTAAAAATAGGCATCAGCACTGATAATACTGATAATGAATTGTTACAAGCAGTATAAGGAAGTTTACAAATCAAGGAATGAACTAAAGAATCTATAGATCAGTATGTGGCTTATTAAAAGCGGTTCCCTATACCTAGAGAAAGAAAACTGGTTTTGGAGAATTCACTTCTTCTCTTTTGTTCGTATTGTCTAAGCAATGTCCTTTGGGCACTCTTTGATCTTCTATTTCAGTTGTTCTCAACAACAACAAAAAGGATTTATATTTCAAGATGAGGGTAATATTTTAATTATGAAAATTGGATATTTAATTTTGTAACAATGAATTCACTTTGATTAAAAGGATTTCTTCCATTTTATTCGGTACATGGGAATGACGTGTAAAAAACTACAAATTTGAAAACCTAAGATGTGAGAATATAAAATTTCTAAGATCTTACCCTACATAAAAGTATTATGATTCTATATATCGAATCTATCTTTGCATACAGTTATGATGTGGGTGACCTGACTGCTACTGAAATCCTGTGTGATATGTTTAAAGGTGATATGATTTATATGGATGGTGGTTAAATGGTTGTTTGATAAGATAAATAACTAGGTCTTAAATACCAAATATATTGTTGATATCACCTGAGCAGAAAAAATTCACCAAAAATTTAGTCACGTTATGGTGGTCTATGAGCACAATCCTAGGTGTCAAACGGATCCCAGTGAAACACTGGTAAACTATGGGACCTCAGTAATTCATGTCTGAAAGCCTCAATCATCACATTTGTAAAATGACATTACATTATTACTCATATTTTAGGATCATTGTGAGGATTAAAATCTATAAAACCAAGAAATTGAGCATTAGCTGGCAATTAGTTACTTTTCAATATATTGTGGTTAATAATAAGAACTCATTTGATTGACTTACCAATTAATAAGGAAACTTTTAAATAAAATTATTATGATATATTTAGGCCCCGTGATATATCATCTTAGTGATTTAGAACAAAATTACAAATTAGATGGCCTCTTTTGAATCCTATCCAAAGCTTTCTCCTCAATAAGTTCTAATGATTTCAAAATGGCTCATCCTATAAAGTAACCCTCAATAAGAAGAGTGTTTTGTATAAAAATATGATATTTATATTTTTAGTTCAGTTAGGTGAACATTTTTATTGCCTTATCTTATGGAAGTCAACTATTTTTATTTATTGTTTTTATTAGATTATTCTAATTCTAATGACATGGGAACTTTTTTGTAGCTCCTGCCTTTTTAAGTATAGCTATACCTGAAAATCTATATGACCAATTTCTTGCCAGAACAATTTGATATAATACATCACATTAATGAGGACATGAGCCCCTTTTCTCTTAATTTAACCAACCTCAATGTAAGATTAATAATTTTGACAATGTTATTTAAAAAGCAGCCAATTATACCATCATAAAGTAGGAGAAAAGAATCTGGGAACTTAGTTTTGGGGTTAGGGAGAATGAATGAAATGAGCTACATCACAAATGGATATACCAAAGAGGAAATAGAATTTGTGATTACAGATTTCTGAAACTTATCTTCTGGGGAAATTTTTAATGTTTTATTGTACTACTCTGGTGCTTGTCATCCATTCACTTCTTTATTTCCAGAAATTCAATTCAGAAACTTAGTTGGGCAGTTATATTCACCCTGAACAAACTTCAAAGCAGATAAATATTAAATAGATAATTTTATCCATGGATTTACAGAAAGGTTGAGTTAAACCTGTGATTCATAAAACACACTCCAGGATAATCTGTCATATCAATATAGTGAGATACACTCTCACAAACACACACACACAAACACACACACACAAACACACACACAGGCATATCAAAATCTATATCTATATACCTATATGGATATCTACCATTGGACTTACATGAACATTGGAGCCTCAGCTTCTTTGGGGACCTTTACTACTTAAGAGATTTAGGGTTTCAGATTTTGACAGCTGCATCAAACTCAAGAGACAAAGATTTGGGTAGTGCAAGTTGGGGAGCCTTCTCTAAGAAAAAGTGACACTTGAATGGCTATAGCTTCTGTTAAGTATCAGACTAGAACAAACAATGTCAGCAATGGGAGACAAAACACAAATTAATGTTTGGGCACAAGCATCTTTTGCATAAAGCAAAAGCTTGTCTAAGATTTCATAGCCTCCTCAGTTACAATCCAAATTTTTTATTTCTTTGGTATTTCTAGCCTCTAACACTGTGGTCTGGGAAACACCAAGGCAAATCTACAGCATGTTTTGAAGATTTCAATAATTTACTCTGAAAAAAAATTGATGAAACATGTTGAGAGAATATATTAAAAACATCTATAAGAAAACAAAACTCCCAACTACTCTCACTTCTTATCAGAAATAATACAAGAAAGAACACATATAATGATATCATATATGGAAATATATAGATATAGAAGAATGTGGAAGACTGTAACAACAGAATCAACCAAATTGTACTAATTGCTATTTATAGATATTTATAGAACACTGAGCACAATTATGTCAGAATACACTTTCTTCATATGTTAGAGAGTCAGGTGTAGCTCTTCACATGTCTGAACAACTGATTTTTGTTCAAGGTACAATGGCAGTTTAATGGAGAAAGTATAGCCTTTTCAATAAGTGGAAGTGGAAAAATCAGATATTCTTAGACCAAAACAAATAAAATAAAATAATAAAATAAAATAAATACTATCTATAATTCATGCTAAATACAGAAATTTACACAAAATGGAGCATGCACTTAAATCTAAAACCTCTTTAAAACTAAAAACCTCAAGAGCAAACAGAAGTTAAAGTATTTGTGATGATAAAGTTAGAAATCAAGAGAAAAATGACTCATTGGTAGAGGACAGTATTACCAAGCAAGGGGGCTCATTCTCATTGCCCAATGCACGTAGAAGGTGATATTATGACACCAGAATTTCAAGGGAAGAAAGAGTTTATTGTGAGGCAGTCACACAAGGAGACAGGAGTTAAAATCAAATCTGTCTCCCCATGTCTAAAGAGCTTAGGGTTTTTATGGGATTCAAACAAATGGATAGTGATATTATTTATGTTGAAATATATTGATTGATTATGTTTTAATTACAATTAATAGTGAGTGTGCAAGGACAGGCTGACGAGCCCTTAGAAACTTATAAAAGCTAGCTAGGGTAAGCACAAACTGGCTGTAAATGAGGGCTATAAATGCTAAACAAATGGGCTGTAGATGACGGGCTGTAAATGAGGGCCAAGCATCTGGCTATAGCAATGTTATAGATCATTCAGTTAACAAAAGATAGGAACTACAATAACAAGTAAAAGAAATAAGCTAAAATAACAACCACAATTACAAGAAAATCCACTGTATTCAGAGGTTACAGCAACATCAGTTTGATTAATGAAAAATTTCTCAGAAAGCAGTGGGGTACATGAAAAGAAAACAAAAATTAAACTGTCAATCAAGAATTCTATATCCAGCAACATTGACCTTCTGGAATGAAGGTTTTAAAAAGGCATTATCAGATAAACAAATGCTAATACAGTTCATTGCTATCACACTGGCTTTACAAGAAATACTAAAGAAAGCCCCTGAAAGAGATATGTTGGATAATATATTATGACAACTCTGGTTTCTGATATTCATTTTCCCCAGAATGTGGTTGTTGGTAGTGGGGTTTTTTGTTTGTTTGTTTGTTTAATAACATGTCTGGACTAAATCTATGAACTCTAATTTTCTTTCTCATGGTGTATCTGTCGTGTATGCTCAAATTATTATTATTATTTTAAATCTGGCTTCCTATCATTGGCCTAAATGTCTGCATATCAGGACTAGGACTTGAGTGAAGCACATAAGGAGACTTGGAAGCATTTTTTTAAATTACTTAAGTTATATGTTTACAGAAAAATCATGCATGAAATACAGAGTAGTATTATTACCATCTTGCATTAGTGTGCCCTCTTTAATTCTCTTAGAACTGGCTCTGCTGCAACATTTGTTCAACTGATGAGAAATATTTTTATAATTGTGCTATTAACCATAGTTCATGGTTCACCATAGGGTTCACTCTTTGTGCTGTACAGTCCTCTGAATTTTCTTTTTGCTTCCATTTATATTCTAGTAATGTATATGGAACCCAAAATTTCCCCTTTTAACTACATTCAAATTTCAGTGCTATTAATTACATTCACAAAGTTGTACTACCTTCACTACCATCCATTACCAAAACATTTCCTTCAACCCAAATAGAAACTGTACAATTAAAGCATTAACTTCCCATTCCCCACTCCCACCCTGGTTCATGGTAACCTACATTCTAGTTTCTGACTATGAATTTACTTATTCTAATAATTTCATATCAGTGACATCATACAATATATGTCCCTCTGTATCTGGCTATTTCGCACAACAGAGTCTTCAAGGTTCATCCATGTTGCCACATGTATCAATCAGAACTTCATTCCTTTTAACAGCTGATTAATATTTCATTGTGTGCATATACCACATTTTGTTTACCTGTTCATCAGTTGATGAACACTTGAGTAGCTTCCATCTATTGGCAGTTGTGAATAATGCCACTATGAGCATTGATGTGCAAATTTCTGTTCAAGTTCCTGCTTTTAATTATTTTGTATATATGTTTAGAAGTGGATTTGCTGAGTCATATGGTAGTTTTATACTTAACTTTCTATGGAAACACAAAACTGTCTTTCACAGTGGCTGCACCATTTTACATTCCCACCAACAATTAATTAGTGTTTCTATTTCTACAACTCCTCTCTAACACTTGTAATTTTCTTTTTCTTTTTTTAATAGTAGCCATTCTAGTTTGTTGAAAGGGTGTCTCTGTGATTTTGATTTGCGTTTCCCTAATGGCTAATGATGTTGAGCATCTTTTAATGTGGTTTTTGGCCATTCATTTATCTTCTTTGGAGAAAGTCTATTGAAGTCTTTTGCTCATTTTTTTCACTGGCTTGTTTGCCTTTTTGTTATTGAGTTTTGTATATTCTGGCTCTTAAACCCTAATTGGATATGTGGTTTTCAAATACTTCCTCTCATTGTGTAGATTGTTTTACTTTCATGACAAAGTCCTTTGATGCAAAAAAAAGTTTTTAATTTTAATGAGGTCTCATTTATCTATGTTTTCTTTTGTTGTTTGTGCTTTGGGTAGAAGCAAAATTTAAGGAGAGACTCAGGTGCTTGCACAAACCCGAGAATGAGTACCTCTTAAATTTTTCACCCTAGGCATCTAGTGTGCCTCTCCTTAGAACAGGCTCTGCTGCATAGCATAGTGGTCAGACAATGAGTAGATAGAGGTTATGTGCAAACACCTTGAGCAAGTAAGGTTCTGCCTTCTGTTGATGGATCTGTGTGTATTTTAGGAAGTGCACTAAAAAATTAGGTAGTTTCAAGTCTCTCTGGTCTACTTTCTGCTGGGACTTCTCATGTGTCTTTTGTATATGTGTGCAGCCCCAAGACAGTCAATAATGTGTGAATACCTTGAACCATCTCCAATCTCTTGTGCAAATGTGCATAGCCTCTGTTCAGCCAGATATATGTAGAGTATATATCAAGTCTGTCTATGGCTATCTCACCTCCCACATTTTCATGTTAAATCCTTGGTTAGTCTGCTGCTCTGCCTCTCTCCCCACTGGGACCAAAATCTCAGGCTAGCATATTTTCAGACCTTTTCCTTTCTCTGCTGGACATGAGCCTTTATTTCTAAATTATTTGATCTCTCTTCAGAAGTGGAGCTGTTTTTGTTTTGTTTTGCTTTGTTTTTTTCATACATTCTCCCCCTCCAACATGCCTACTATGTTGGAGATGAGTGGTGGGAGCAGTTCCAAACAATAATTCCAGATTCATCCAACTATTCTTATATGAACTTCATTAGTTTCTCAGAAAAAAAGCATCTCAGTTTTCTGTAAGCCTTTGGCCAAATCCCAGAGCCCTGAAATTGTTGTTTTGGTACATTTGTTCAATTATATATTTACTTTGTTAGAAGAGGATTTGCCAACCTCCTTCCTCTGTCTTGGATAAGTAGGGTCCCTGTAATTAACCATTTTGGACATATTTTCTTCATCTATTAATTGGGCCTAATACTCTTTCTAGTCTCATAGGATTGGGGGGGGATGAGAATCAAATGATATATTTATAATAATAATGGCTAATATACATTGATGAATTTTTTAATATCAAAAACTATTTTAAGCATCTTAAATATATCAGCTTATTTAATCTTCCAATAAATCTGCTAAATTATCATCATAATACCTAATGTTAGAGATTAGAAAACTGATGGAATTTAGAGGTTAAGTTGCCCAAAGTCCCACAGTTAGTGAGCAGAGGAGAAGGGATCCATACTCAGAGCCTATACTTAACCCCAGGTTCTGATAGCCATACTGTAAAGCATACTTTTATCTTCCATATTCTATCCCTATCCTCCAGATATTTACAGGAGATATCAATCACTGAATTATCTAATGGTTATGATATCCTTAGCAGCTCTATGTCTCAGAGTGGATAATCTGTAAGTATAAATAGAACTAGAGTTTGCAGAGAGATTTTGATTAGGAAACTGAAGAGCTATGGCATAAAAATCCTAAGGTAAAATAACTGGTGGCCTATCTGGTTGTCATTTTGGTAAAGGAACTTTTTTCCCTTTGGGGGTGGTTGGAGTTTATTAGTCATCTCCAGTCAGCTATCTGAACTTCTCTCTGATAAGCAGAGTCTTTGGTAGGCGAAGAAGCAACTTTCATTTTCCTTTCCATGCCACTAGATCTTCAGGAT
>JAQZBX010100115.1:0-11401 GCA_029593785.1 Cabassous unicinctus
CATTTCCTTGGGCGGGTGCAGTGCAGCAGCAGGGAGTGGAGCCACTGAGGCATGGGTGGGGGCTGGGTGGTGGCCAGGTGCAGCAGGTAGGTGATGAAGACGGTCTCCAGGAGGCTGACCACCATCAGGGACAGGCACAGGGCAAAGTAGACACCTGGAGGGAAGGCAGGCCTGTGGGGGTGCCAGAGGCACCGCTGAAGACTTCTTGTTTCATCTCTTCTCAAAGGGCCCTTTCCCAGGACCCCTTTTTACTCTCAGTGGTTCTGCTGGCTCCTCTCCCCACCCCGCTCCCACCTTGCTTTTGTTCTGATGAAGAGGGGGCCATACCGATGAGGGGCCTGCCACTGGGTGGGAGTAAGTCATTCATCATGAGCAGGAAGACGTTGTAGCCCAGCAGAAGTGTCATCTGGAATGGGGCACGATTCTCGCTTTCTGCCGGCAGGTAGAAGCTGAGGGCATCAATGGCAACCAAAAAGCCACTGGGCACCAGAAGGTTTATGACATAGAGGCTGGGCCTGCGCCTGATGGCCACCTGGTAGCAAGGAGAGAGAGTGGAGAAAGTGGTAAATAAACTGATGCTAGAGGGCTCGACTTGTATATTTGACTAATCCTTACTAATGAACTGTTGGGCTGACTATGGGACCATTTCTTTAGGTTGCATTTAATTGTGTCCTTCTACAGAAGGGCCCCTATTTCTTTAATTTTTATTTATTGCCAACCTGCTGGGAACACAACATGATTGTAGTCTTTTGAGGGCAACTTGGGCTCTATGGGCCATCATATAGGTGGCTGCTCCCTTCTGAGTATTAGTACTTGTAATAGCCAGCCCCTCCTGCTCTCTGGGATGGATGCGTGGTGTCCTGGGGATCTTGCTTCAGGGCAGTTTGGATCAAGGGTGGAGTGAGGAGCAGGTGCTTAACCCCTTGGAGCTTCTTTTTACTGTCCAAAGAGCCTTAGATGGAGAGGAACCTCACAGAGCTACTGGAATCAGAAGTGAAATAGGGGTCCTCTGGACTCACATGGAACATGATCTGGTCATATAGGTTGCTGCCCACTGACATCTTTGGGGTGGCTTTGTTAATGCCCAAGAGCTCCCACTCTCCATGCGTCTGAATGATGTTACGAGATGTGTCTGTTATCTCCCATACTTCCTTGTCCATGCCCAGTAACATGTTATCCACTGCAAGGGAGATCCAGTCAGCTCAGCCCAGATGTGTTCCCAAACCCCCCACTCACAAAATGGTATTCTTCCTCCAGTGAGCTGCTCCATCAAAATTTCCTCTCTGTCCTTTTAAAGCAGGGCAGCCAGGGTTTTTTAGAAATGGGTTATAGGACCAGCAAGTTCTATGCGTGGAGGATGCAGAATTGATTTTTGTTGTTATGGGAATGTTGAATATGACTCAAACATGAGTCAAGAACATTTGGCATCATTCCCATTTTCCTTCTTAATTCCCCATTGGTATGATATTGTTTTAGTGGAATTAAACTTGATCAGCTCAACATTTTTATAATTTCTTGAATGTCCATTATAATGATTAATTTATCCAAATTTGCTACATGATACCTGGTGGCATTGCTACATTAATTTACTGTTATAAATTTAGCTTTGAAAGCTAAAAGGTTTGAGCTAAAAATTATAGGTGTGTAGCAGCTCAAGATCAAATGGACGTCATTTGGCACAAAGGCCTTTCCAAGATCTAAAGCAATAGTTCTCAAAACTGGCTGCATGTTAGCATCACCTGGGGAGACATTAAAAATGGCAATGCCTGGACCCCATTCTGGAACAAATAAATTGGAATCCCTGGTGGTGATAGGCAGTTGGTATTTTTAAAAAGCTTTAGTGGGCAGCCAGATGGAAAAATACTGATCCTAAGTGTTCCTTAACAATATCTACACCATTTAAATATCTTTCCCTGAATTTTAAGTAGCTACCAAAACATGGCATACTCACCTGTGTAGAGGAAAGAACTGAAAGTGAAAGTACAGTTCTGTTGGTCAAAAGGGAAGTAGAAGATGTCCAGGTTACAGATGCTGGTCACCTGCATTGGCTTTTGGTACTTTATTCGACCTTCACTGTTGACATATGCCGTGAGACCTGGAGGTGTCTGATCCTCCTCCATGCTGCTTGTGAAAAGGAGGGAGAGGTGGGTGCTATGGGTGCTTTAATCAGTTTTTGTCTCCCTGCCTCCCCAGGTCTTTCTCTGCTGTGCTCTCCTTTTTGGCTCATACTCTAATGACACTCTGCCTGGTCTCTTCTACTCCTCATAGTGTTTTGCAGCAGTCAGTTAATTGAGATCATACCCCTGTCTGAATCTTTTGGTAGCCACATGCCCTGCGCTGACACTGGGCTGTTCATTGTAGATGGTTTTCCCCAGTCCAGATACGCACGATTCCACGATGAAGATGTCTGGGAGCCACAGGTTTTCCGCTGATACGGTGAGTTTATTGAGGCCGACACACTCTTCTGGGTTCCAATGGATGAATGGATTGTCCCAAACCTGGCAGTCAGGGCAGGAGGAAAGAGAGGTTAGTGATGATGGAGCTGTCCAGTCAGCTTCTCCTGCCCTTTCCATTCTTCTTGAAGCCCTGATCCTTCTACTCCTATTTGTGTCCCTATTGGCCACAGCTATCTCTTCCTCTTTATCTAACAAGTGTCATAAGTATAGTACCTATGAATAGCTTTTTTCCCAGGCATATCTTAAATATGGCCCCAAACTGCTTGGAGCCCAGGTACACACCAATATATTGGTCTACAGCCACTTGGCCTGGGACATATTCTTGGGTCACCATTAGCACCTTCCTAAACTGCCCAAGGAGAATGTGTTCTCAGGGCCAATCCAGTTCTAGATGGAGTTATTTTGTCCCAGAAGGGTAGGGATAGAGATTTGGACTAGAAAACCTTTAAGTCACTTCTAACTCCTCAAATTTAACATTATAAATGGAAGTTGGAAGGGGGCAGTTGAGTCTGCCTTACCATCTCCATCCACAAGAATGATGTCAGCAGCTGAAGATATGCATCCTGATAAAGAAATTTCCAATTAGGATTATTAGTGCCAAAAGATTTGGTCCAAGCCCACCTCATATTCTCATAAATATTTACTGATTTATTGTGCCAGGCATAGTTCTAGATGCTAGACTGCCTTTTCCTTACATGTTTCCCTTGTTTCTAAGGGCAATTCAGGTTTTAATTGACATAGAAACCACTTCCTTCTGGAGTATTCTAGAAAGAGCAGGACTCAAAGACAAATATTTCTTGCAAAAATATCATTGCAGCATTCTTCTTCACGTCTCCCCAACCCATAGGATGAACATCTGGCTTATACAAATCCGTTCAGAGTGCACGTTGCTCACCACTGGACCAGTGATTTTGGGTTAATAGGGCACAGAACCATTGTCACTTATTAGAAGGCTATGGAAAGAATGGAAGAGTCAGCACTCACCACTTTCAGGATGGCAGACAGGGTGAAGGAAATGTTGACATGAGTGGGGACGCTGTAGTTGATGGCTGGCCGGAAGGCCTTTCTGTCAAATACTGCTTGGAAGGCAGTAGGGTCAACCCCATGCTGGTCAAACCCTGAGCAATTGATGGTGAAAGTGTCACCTCCTCCTGTAGAGAACAGAGACTTTGTGAGATGGAAGCAGGGTCATTGTGTTCCTTCCTTTAGAAAAAAAAATATTAGAGAAGTAGGTTTACAGAAAAATCATGCAGAAAATACAGAATTCCCATACACCTCTGCCGTTATTAACACCTTGCATTAATGTGGCGTATTTGTTACAATTGATGAAAGAATAATATAATAATTAAACTATTAACTACAGTCCATGGTTTACATTAGGGTTCACTATTTGTGCTGTATCATGGTGTTCCTATGTGAAAGAAGTGCCAGGGCTGGAGTCTTTCAGGAGAGAGAGAAAACAGGGGGCACCAGGAGAAGTGCGTGAGCCCCTCCTTCCTGGGCCAAAGCTCAAAGCCAAAGCCCTTCCTGCCAGGGCTGGGGAGGATGGGCTGGGCTGGTAGGCAAAGGGTGGAAGCTGATGGGGTGAGGTGAGTCAGTACTCTAGTTGCACTTCCATTGTTTCATCCCCATGCAAAATCTGCCCAAATCTGAATGCAAATTTGGCCTTGGTGCAGTGGCAGCCACTTCAAGGAGTCCTTTAATGTAACCATTACAAACCTTTTGGGCCCACCTAGCATTTGTGCCACTTTGTATTGCCCCATATTTGAAGTCCAGGTCACTTAGAAATCTGCTCTAATATATTTCTCTTCCTTGCTCTCTGGGACTTCTATCTCCTGAAGACAAGAACTGATTTATCAAGAGGATAAGAGATGTAAAAACCACACTCAGTAGGTGGATATGGGAAGCATACAATAGGTATTTTAAATACCTATTAGAAGAGCATTTATTCTGCTCTTCTAATATTTAGTGACCTCAGCTATCTCAGGGCTTATTTTTAGCATCAGGATCATGAGGCGCTATCACTGAGCATATTCCACATGCCTGACCACATAGCAAGGCCTATGCAGGTGTTGTCTCAGCTGGGGAGTACCTGAGCAGAATCTTGGCCCCAGTATCACCTGTGTCTAGTCTTTTTCTCTGCCTCCTCTTCTACAGCTACATCTCTTTCCACAATATTTAAGGTATGTCCCCAGATTGAGAATTAACTCTTTACCCATGAAAGCAATGCACCTACTCTTTTCTACCTTCGAATGATCTTCACCCTGCCTTGGTATTTTACTCAATCCTCCAGAGTGTGTTTAAAATCAGTGGCTACTCTTCTCATTAATACCATATCAAGGGAAAAAGAAAACAGGGAGAATTGGATGAGGGGTGTGGTAGAATGGGCATAGGAAGTCAATGAGAAAAATGGAATTGGAGAGGTGGTGAAATGGAAAGATAGTTTGGTAGATCTCTGTGCAGGCAGGAATAGAGAAGGGCTGTGTGTACTGATAAGTGAACTGTCTTTCTATCTGTTTCCAAAAGAAAGTCAAGACACAGACATTTTGGAAGAAATATTTATGTTATGCCCTCCAAGTGCTGGGGAGAAATTCCTGGCTGTCCTGCAGAGCCACACTCTGCTCTTGCCCCATCTTACCTTGAAGCAGAAGACTGGCAGTGAGGCAGAGGAGGAATCCCTCCCTAGCAGGCCACCCCCTTTCCATCCTCCTCTTCTGTACTCTTGTCTGGGGACTCACCAGGAGCCCCCAAACCCTTGAGCTTAAAGGAGCTGGGACCACACCTCGGTTCCTGGTTTTGAATAATGCTCTTGCCAGATGACCACGCCCTGGCGAGAGGCTGTGGCCAAAGAGGTCACAGGAGAGTGTAAGCTTTGCCCCTGCCCAGGAATGCCTTTCAGCCTCCAGGAAGGATGGAAGTTGGATCACGACTAACAGAGAAGCATTCTGTTTAGCAGCTCTGTGCTGAGATCAGTAATAAATTAAAAGCAACAACAATAAAAACAACGTAGGGCTGTAAACACAAACCGTGAACTCCAATGGAAAGTATGGACTATAGTTAATAATATAATTATATTGTTCATTACTTATAACAAAGGTACCACACTAATGCAAAGTGTTACTAATAGGGAAAACTGCATGGGAGGAGGGGTATATGGGGACGCTGTATGATTTCTGCTTGATTTTTCTGTAAACCTACATCTTCTCTAAAAAAGTAAAATAAAACAACAATGACAACAAACAAATTAACTCCCCTGAATGAGAAAGTATCATTACTGGGAAAATAGGAATTATATTCTTCCAAAGCCAGGGAATCTGCCAATTTGGAAAGGTGACAACATTTAGTGATCTTGTTATGAATCGTAAGGCGTCTCAAAGCTTTTGTTGATCTTAGGGATGACTACAAATACCAAATTATAAAGCTTGATTCACACCTTCATCATCTATTGCCTATATTTTCCAGCAGCTCCTAACTAGATTTCTTATTTCCAGTCTCTTATTCTTTGATTTATTCTCCCTAAACCACTATTCTCTACCCAACTTTTACTCTATGCATTGATTACACGATAATAGAAATTATAAAATTAAGGTAGCAGAACTGTTTTTTTAAGATCTTTCTGCTGTCAGTAGTGTTATACATTGCCATAAACTAGTAATCTCAGCTAACATCAACATTAGGCATAGCAATAAACACCTTACCAACCTTATTTTATGTAAAATAAACAGGAACACATAGAAAAAAGAAATGGGCCAAGTAAATAGCTAGAGAGATGGCAATTAGACCTTGTATTTCCTGGCCATATTCTAGAAAATAGTAAATTTGAGGAAAATATAAAATTCTGTCATTAACCAAAAGAATCAGGTATCCACAATCAATTGATCATCGTTATCATCATATATATATAAGAGACTTAAAATGATAAATTAGAGACCATTTTCAAATAAAGCAATAGAAAGGGTAGTATGTAAAATCACCTGGATTGCAGGTTTTGCCATGCTTACAGCTTATAACAAGCCATCTAAGAATCACATATAGTTTTTCAGCATGGCCATCAGATCTCTTTCTTACCTTCGGAATTCTTAAGGCGTGCAGAGTACCCACAGGACTCATTACTTTCTACGCTGGCCAGCCCTCCATCTCAGACAAATAATTAAGTACTTGGAATGAGATGAGAAGGCCTGTTAGCTTAGGCTAGCTCTCATGCAGAGCTCATCCTGGGACTGATTCCCCTGTGCCAATGTGGCTTGGACAGTCTCTCCTCGGTGTGCCAGCTTCCTCCTGCCCTTCTCCAGTAGGCACTCAGAAAGGGGAGCTCAGAACTTCAGTAGCTGGATATCATTTTCTAAGGCCATTAGGAGACCCTGTGCCCTACATTCTCTGTAATACTTTGGGGAGACCCTAGGACTCCCATTTTAGCTTCAGGCATATCTCTCCTATGCCAAGCCGTGGGCTTTCATGGTGATTCAGAACTAGGAGGTGGTTCAGAAGCTCTTAGCTGATTCAGGGGTCACTTTGGAGGGTCAGGAACTTCCTCCACACTCTCTACTTTCTCTGGACATCTTAGGAGCCTCCACCCTGGGTTCACATATCCCTAGGATGGGAGCATTCTTGGGCACTCAGACATGTAACATCTAGAAACGCAGGCTCTGAATTTTTGGCCTTAATTGCCTGCTTGAGCAAATCTGGGGCCAATTAGGACTCCTGTGAGCCTAGAGTTACCTAGAGTTGGATTTCTCAACTTCAGCACTGTTGACATTTTGGGCTGGAAAGTCCTTTTTGGGGGGACTGTCCTGTACCTTGTAGGATGTTTAGTCGCGTCCCTGACCTCTGCCCACTAGATACCTGTAGCACTCTACCACCATCTGCAGTTGTGACAACCAATAATGTCTCTAGACTTCCCCGAATGTCCCCTAGGAGCAAAATTGCCCCCAGGTGAGAACCACTGGCAACTTGGGAACTCGGGACCCTAGAGATTTAACACTGTTTTGTTCCCAATATATTATAGGGCTATCACCGTGTGCTCTCTTCTCATTCTCCATTCTGCATGGCAGGGCAAGTTCTGACCTCTCTCCATGTAACTTCCAATATGTACAGTGAACAGCCACTTGAGAATCTCTTTCAGGCTTCTTGTTATTGGCATCTGGTGTCCCCTTGGTTGTACTCTGGGGAGTCAGGGATAGGTAGATTGGGTTATAGATTCCCTAAGGCTTTAGGATACCAAGGTGAGGCTTATTCATAAGGGCTAGGGGCAAAGGTACTGGATTTGGGAGCCCAGGTGAGCTAGAATGTCTGAGGCACAAGCAGGGGTCCAGCTGCCCAGACCAGCCAGCAGGGTCTGAGCTAGTAGGCTCAAGAGCTTGCTCTCCTCTGAGATGATGGGAAGTGTCACCTTCTATCAGTTTCTCTAGCCCTGTGGAGGCACCAGATGACTATTGTTCTGGCCTGGGGCACTTAACTGGTTTGGGATGAGGGCCACCCAAAGGTCAGGATGGCTGAGCAGTAAGTCTTGGGAAGTTTCAGAGGGGCCAGAGCCTGGCCATAGGAGCACTGGGGTCTTCAGGGGCTAAGGAGAGGTAGACAAGGTTAGAGTCAGTGCTAAGGATAAGACTGGGCTGGATTTCTGAGTTCTTCACGTTTGACGGTCATCCTTGCATTTGTTGGAGGATACTATCAGGTCAGGTGTGGAGTTTCTGGAAACCTTTGTTTCCCATGTGTACCCTGGTTGCGGCTCTCCTTAGACATCCCTGAGTTACCTGAGAAAGCATCTCCTTCTGTAGAGGGGGTGCCCTTGTTGTAGGGAATGGCCCCTGTGCAGCAGAACCAGCCTCCCCAGGCAGATAGAAAGTAAGGTGAAGAATCTCTCTGGCAACTGTGTAGTACCTTCAAAGCCCTCTGGCTTCACACTTGCTTACCTCCTTAGTGGTCTTGCTCCTAGTCTGGCTTTTTCTAAATTATCCTCCATGCTGCAGTCTGTATAATTTGTTTGATATGCAAATATGACCATGTTCCTCATACTTGAAACCCTTCAATGGCTCCCATTGTCTACAGCAGTTAAATTTCTGGGCCTGAGAACTTGCATTTGCCAAAAATTTTCCAGGTGTTGATGCTGCTGCTGGTCCTGGCACCCCGCTTTGAGAACCACTGGCCCACAGGATGAAATCTAGTTCCTTAGCATGATGTAAAAGGCACTCCCTGACTTGACTCCCACCTACCTCTCCCATCATTTTTTTGCCTTGGGATTTACGTTCTAAAGGAGTTATTCTTATCTTCAATGTGCACCAGAATTATCTATTGTGTTCCACCCCCACATCACTGGCCTGAAATCAGCATCTTAGCTCCAAATCCAAATGGCAGGCAATAGTGGTCAGGACTTTATGTTGTTAAACAAGATCTGCAGCTGATTCTAATGCAGGTGGGCCTTGGACCACACTTGGAGAAACACTACCTACTAAATAGCATCCCCAAACATACAATGGGATTTTATGCCTCCACATTTCCCTCAACCTGAAATATACCTTCTACCATTATTCTCCTATCCTACTAATAAATTCTTAAGGATCCAGTTCAACTCAAGCATCCAGTCTACGGTGGTGTCTTTTACACACACATACACACACACACACACCCCTGAACTCGGATCCTCCCCACCCTCACTAAACTATAACCTCTTGGAGAGCAGGAAGCACACCTTGTTCTTCTTTGGGCTCCTAGCATGTGGTAGGTATAATAGCAGGTAGTCAATAAATGTTAAATGACTGGACTTTAAGGTCACTATAGATGGGGGGCAGAGAAGGAACTCACGTACCTTGTGCAGTTGTAAGAAAGTGGCTGGGGACCTTATGGGAGCCCTGCGGCCACATCAGAGAAGGTAGCTGCTGTTCCATGGTGTGCTGAGGGGACGGCCTCCATCTTGGGTACAGTTTGGGGGCGATGGTGTTTGGCAGAAGTGCAGCAGGCTGCAACAGGAGGGAGCCAGAGGAACAGAGCCATGGCCTAGCCTTTTATTTTGGACTGCCTCCTCCAGCTTTCTAGTAGAGGCCAGGCTCAGAATAGACTGACTGGAGCTACTATTTATTGAGTTTGTTGCATGTGTCCTATCCCATGTTAGGCACTTTACTTACAGTATTCACATCTTCACAACTGCTTTGTGAGATCACTATTATGACTCCCATTTTATAGATTAGAAAACTGAGGTGCACAGAGGTAAAAAAAAAAAAATAAACAAAAAACTATGCTCAGTGTCCACCCAGGTGGAAGTTGTTAAAATCTGGATTCAAACACAGCTCAAACTGATTCAAGTGTTCTTTCCTTGCTCTTTTCATTACTCTATAGCTGGAGAGTCTTGTGGACTGGGTTATTGGATCCCTAGGTTTCTGCCAGTAAAATCCCTGGATCTAGATAATGCTTGGATTGAAAGACGAACAGTAGTGACAGCAGCTGTAGTTTGCAAGTCACAGATACCTTTCTCCATAGTTTATTCTAGGGAGATTGCCTGGTATGGCCCCCTGGTGACTCAGTTCATCTGGGACTCAGGGGGTTCAGACTTTGGGACTATAGCCATCATCGGGCGAGGGTAGGATTAAATGGTGGAAGGGGGAGCTGTGAGCCACACTTTTGCAGCCCAGATGGATGGCAATCACAGCTAAACAGCCAGGAGCGCAGGAGGCAACCAGGACATCCCAACTGCAGGGCGAGTCACTAGCTGAGGTCAGGCTGGCTGTGGTGCCCGGGAGCAAGGGAAGGAGGGGGTCCTGGGACTCCTGAGAGGCACCTGGGCAAAGAGTTCCACGGACAAGCATTCACCTGTGGCTGCCACTTGCTCAGTCCCAGGCTCTGATCCCAGGCTCTGCTGACATCTGACAACCTCATACTTGTCACTTCATTTTTCTCATCTAAAAATGAGGGGGTTGAACCAAAAGTCTGTAATTTCTTTATGTCTATTGCCTCCCACCTAAAAGTCTATTTTACACTCTAGGTCTCAGACTGCATGATAAATAGATGCTCTCTAGTGTTTCACATTTAGCTTTTTAGTTTCTGTAAGCTTAATTAAGTTTGTTTTAATTAGCTGAAAAACAGTATTTTACAAATAATTCGATCTGTATTCAACAAAGAAAGAAATTTTAAAGTCATAAGGCTAAGCCACTCTCAAGGTTTCCCAGCCAGCCAGTAATGGAGTCAGATTCAAATGCAGGGCTTCCAGATGAAAGACTCTATACAATGCAATTTTTTTTTTCTACTACACAGAATAACCAGTGCAAATGAATGATCAAATAAGAGATGTTATCAAAAGGAGAATCAAAAATTGGAGAGGGAAAAAGCACAAGCTTGTAATGAAATCTGCAACTTACCATCCTGGAGTGGGCCTGAAGGCAGGGGAATGGGGAAACAAAGATGGTAATAAGATTAAAAAATATATAATGTCAGGTTAATATGAAACCAAAAGGAAACATAGAAAACATGGAGAAATACTTCTTATAATGGTTTAGAGAACAAGAACGTGAACAAAAATATGAGTGAGAACTGCAGGATGGCACTGCAGGTGAATGGACAAGGCAAGGAGCTTTTAGGTAGAGAAAGGCCATCAAATGCAAGATGGCATAAGCAGGACCAGGGGCCTGTCAACAGATTTTTTCTTAAAGACGTCACAAATTACCTTGCAAAGGCTTACGATGGTTTGCCATGTAACAAGAGGGCAGTCATTAGCACAAAGTGTGCTTATCATATGACTCTTTTAACAGATAGAACTGAAATGCAGCAACCATACCTATTAATTTTCTGAGAGAACTCCAGTTTCAAAGGCTCTGTATGATTATCAGTTATGTGTTGAGATCATGTGTTCAGATTTTGGTTTTGAAGAACATAAAAGCACTATAATTATATCATGTCTTCTCTTACTGAAAGAAGATGGACAATCTTAATCCATGTTCCAAAAAAAAAAAAAAAAA
>JAQZBX010100116.1:0-11403 GCA_029593785.1 Cabassous unicinctus
CCTCAAGTCCTGGAATAGAATGGTAGAGGAATCAAACAGACATATGATATGTACCTAAAATGCATAAGGTAGACCATGTGCAAAAGGCAGCAGTGGATGTGAGGAGAAATGACCTTTGCATTATCTCAGAAATTCTGTTTGATAAGGCCAGTCCTACCTAAGTTGACTATTTTCTTCCTTCAAAAGCTACCTAGCATTCTGGTATCTGGTAAGTAGACCAAGTAGTGACACTCTCTTCAACTGTGGAAATAGAAGCAGAAATAGAAAAATATCTATTTACTTCTTTGTCCTATATAAATATAAAACACACATTTGCATATTTACTATTAAAATATAACTATTATAATAACAGAAAAAATAAATCTTTAATTCAGAGTAGAATTTTGGGATCTAAAAAACTCAATCACAAGGAAATCATCTTGCCCTCAGTGACCAACCACTACTGAACTGGCATCTATTTTTTCTTTTTTGTTTTAAGAAAGCTCTTTCCAATCACTGCTATTTCTTTCTACTCTGGCTGGCACATTAAGCTTTGTTATCTGTTTAAACTTAGAAAGAGCCATGAACCTCCCAGGTTTCTCCCTGTTCTGCTACCACTCCCATGTCTTCGTCATAGAAAGACAAATCTCTTTTTCTTTTCATGTGACTTAGTTGGACCCCATTCCAACTTACTCTCCCAGCAGAAACAAAATAAAACAAATAAAAAACCACTGGGTCATGGCTATGATGTAAGTTCCTCCTGCTGGCATCTTTCTTATCAGAAAAAAATTCTCTTCTACAACCATGTCTCCAGTATTTTAGAAGCAACTCTGTGTTTTAAGACAGGAGTCCTTTGTATAGAGCTGAGAATAACATTCATCTGGAGTAGCATGAACACCATTTTCAGGAGCCTGAATGGCCCTGAAATAGCTGTCAGAGCTGTGATGGTTTGGAGCTATGTACCCTAGAAAAACATGTTGTTAATTTTAATCCATTCCTGTGGGTGTGAACCCATCATAAATAGGACCTTTTGACAAGTTGGCTTCTGGTAAGGTGTGGCCCAGCTGAATCAGGATGGGTCTTAATCCTATTATTGAAGAGAGAAAGAAAGCCAAGGGAGCTGTCGGAAACTGGAAACCAACAGAAGTGAGTAGCCAGAAGAGGCCACTATGTGCAATGCCATGTGTCAGAAAAGCCAAGGGCCAAGGACCCTCAGCAGCCAGCCTCAGAACACTATGGTCTTCTGGGAGAAAGCATCAACTTGATGATGCCTTGATTTGGACTTCTCCCAGACTCAAAACTGAGAGCCAAAAATTCTTATTATTCAAACCAACCCATTGCATGGTATTTGCTTTAGTAGCCAGGAAACTAAAACAGTAGCACTCTGGCACTCCCTACCATATGTGTTTTAATCACATTTATTTTGTCTTCCTTAGTTTCTTTTCTTTTTTTTTTCTCTTCTGTCTCAGTTTCTACTACTTAATGTCATTGTGGTTGCTCAGCTAAAGTAGTTATAATTCAGTTATTTAATTGATTTCAATTCAACTCATATTACTAGGTAGAAAGAGGTTTGTGGAAGCACTTTGCAACAGGTAAAGAGTTTTACAAATATAAGTTATTATTACTAAGCACCTTCTATGTGCTACTCCCTTTGCTGGGGTACAGATGGAGGTGATGAAGACAAAATTGATCAAAGGCCTTGGCCTCCATTCCAGGAACATAATGTGTAATACAGAAGATGGTAGATGCATTAAAAAAATATGATGGCTGCAGCAAGAATTACAGACCATGGGTCATCAAAGTGGTTTCTCAAACTTCCTATAAAAGAAGGAGCACTTGAACAGGACCTAGAAAGATGTGAGACTTCTTTTGGCAGAAATGTTAAAAGGGCACTGAAAAAAACATGAAAAATGGCATAGCTGTTGCTCAAGGATTCACGTGATATAAAATGTATTCACCAATAAGAAAGGAGTTGACTTCTGGTTCACCAAGAGGGTGGCTACAGGCTGCTGTTCCTACTCATATTCTTTGAACAACTAGAAAAACTGGCAGATCCATATTCCTCAAAATCTGGAAAACAGTTAAATGACTGCAGTAACTGAACAAGTTCGAAATAAAAAAAAACATAGCTTTAAAAATAGTAGGAGATGCTCATGGAAACCTTCCTTACCATACTCCCCTCCCACCCCACCCCACCCCACCCCCGCCCCCATTGGTGTAGAACCAGCCTGCATGCTCATTGTTGGTCCTTGGCACTGTTCCAGAGGGATGAGAGTAACCCATATGTGCATTCTATGGTGCCTCTATGTCAGTGCCAACCTATTGGGTGGAAGTTTGAAAGACAATCAGGAAACTCTTCTCTGTTTTGCCTTCCAAGGAATTGCCCTGCAGGCAGAAGCAGTTTGCAAACAGCTAAAGCAATGTAAGAAACAATTAACTCAAAAACAGCCTGGGATTATCAGCTTTAAGATATACAATAGAGAACTCAGGAGAAGAGGAACATCTTCTTCATAAGGTACGCAGCATGGGAACATTCAGATTCTTATAAAAAGGCCACAAGTCCAGGACAAGACAGGGGCTCAGAAAAACAAAGACAGAGAGGACTCTGTACTTCACTTTCACCTCAGGCTGATCTTCTTGATGGGGAACTATACTCTGAAGGAGAGCACTGAGCAATGGACAGCAAATTTTCAAAGACTATGAAAGGTGTTTTTTGTGTTGGTTTGTTTGTGTTAGCCTGGCACTCAAGGAAGTCTCTGTCATATCACTATCTGGAAACAAACTTAAGGAATGACAACTAAGGAAACTAAATGCCAGCATTAACACATTAAAATGCTAAAATAGACAATGAACAACAAAATATTACAAGACAAAAGACAGGAAATGATGGCCCACCCAAAAGAGCAATATAAAAATTCAGAAACTATCAATGAAGAAGACCAGACTTTGAGCATACCAGATGAAGACTCAAAAAAAAAATTCCAATATGTTCAAGGAGCTAAAAGAAAGCAAGGAGAAAGAACTAAAATATTACCAGAAAAACAATGAATGAACACTATGAGAATTTTATTAAAGAGACAGAAATTTTTAAAAGGAACCAAACAGAAATACTGGAGTTGAAAACCATAATAACTGAAATGAAAAATTCCCTAGAGTTTCAGTAGCAGATTAGAGCTAGCAGAAGAATCAATGAATTCAGAGATAAGACAATTGAAACTATTCAGGCAGAGGAGGAAAAAAAAAAAAATGAAAAAAGGTAATAGAGCCTGAGAAACCTGTGGGATACTAGCATGTGTACCAATATGCACATTATGGACATCCCAGAAGGATAAGAAAGAGATAAAGGGCAGAAGGAATAGTCAATGAAATAATGGCAGAAAACTTCCTAGATTTAATGAGTGACATGAATATGCACATTTAAGAAGTCCTACAAAACCCAAATAAGATACATGCAAAGAGGACCAGACCCAGACACATAGCAGTCAAACTTTCAATTGCCATGGACAAGGAGAGAGTTCTGAAAGCAGCAAGAGAAAAGCAATGTTTTATGTACAAGGGAGCCCCAGAAAGATTAAGTGCCAATTTCTTATAAAAACGATGGAGGCAAGAAGGCAATGGGAAGAAATATTTAAAATACTGAAAGAAAACTATTGCCAACCAAGAATTTTATAACCAGTGAGACTATCTTTCAAAAATGAAGGAAGGTAAGACATTCTCGGATAAACAAAAGCTAAGGAAACTTGTCACCACTAAACCTGCCCTACAAGCAGTGATAAAAGGAGTCCATCAACCTGAAAGGAAAGGACACTAGACAATGAATCGAAGCAGCATAAAGAAATAAAGACCTCCGGTAAAGGTAACCATATGCAAAAATTCTCAACAAAATAATAGCAAACTAAATCCAACAGCACATTAAAAGAATTATACACTATGATCAAGTGGGATTTATCCAAATTATGCCAGGGTGGTTCAACATAAGAAAATCAATTAATATATCACATCAATAGAACGAAGGGAAAAAAAAACACAGTCATCTCAACTGACGCAGAAAAGACATGTGACAAAATCCAGCACTCTTTCTTGATAAAAACACTTGGAAATCTAGAAATAGAAAGAAACTTCCTCAACTACATAAAGGGTGTATATGAAAAAAAACAATTCTAACATCATACTCAGTGGTAAAAGAATAAAATTTTCCATCTAAGATCAGGAACAAGACAAGGATGCCCACTATCAGCATTGTACTGGAAGTTCTAGCCAGAGAAATTAGGCAAGAAAAAGAAATAAAAAGCATCCAAATTGGAAAGGAAGTAGTAAAACTTTCCCTATTTGCAGATGACATGATCTTATACAGAGAAAATCCTGAAAAACCCACAACAAAGTTACTAAAGCTAATAATCAAATTCAACAAAATAGCAGGGTACAGGATCAACACCCAAAAATCAGTAGTGTTTCTATATCTTAGTAATGAACAAACTGAAGAGGAAATCAACTTTAAATATTCCATTTACAATGACAACTAAAAGTATCACATATATAGGAATAAATATAACCAAGGGATGTAAAACTTATACCCTGAATACTAAAAAACATTGCTAAAAGAAATCAAATAATGCCTAAATAAATGGAAGGCATTCTGAGTTCATGAATTAGGAGACTAAATATCATTAAGATATCACTTCTACCCAAAGCAATTTACAGATTCAATGCAATCCCAATCAAAATTCCAACAGCCTTCTCTGCAGAAATGGAAAAGCTAATCACCAAATTTAGATGAAGGTTAAGGGGTTCTGAATAGCTAAAACCATCTTGAAAAAAGGAAGAAAATTGGAGGACTCACAATTCCTCATCTTAAAACATATTACTGGGGGTGGATGTGGCTCAAATGGTTGGGCGTCCGTCTGCCATATGGAGGGACCTGGGTTCGATCCCCGGGACCTCCCGGTAAAATAAAAAAATATATATATATAGAAGGCACATGGGCTGCCAGGCTCTGTGTGCCGGTGGGCTGCCAGGCTCCGGGAGCCAGGCAGCAAGATGATGACTTAAAAGGAGAGAGACAAGATGAGATGCTCCGAAAGCTCCGAAAACCAGGAACCAAGGTGGCGCAGATGGCTAGAACACCTCTCTCCTACATCGGAGGTCTTCAAGATTGAATCCTGGTGAAGACTGGAGGAGGAGGATGAGAAGAGATGAAACAGCCACAGAGAATTGCCCAGCGAATGGACACAAAACAGCAAAATGGGGAAGGGGGGGTTTAAAATGGATCAAGTAAATAAATAAATCTTAAAAAATAAATAAATAAATAAATAAAACATATTACCAAGCAATGTAATCAAAAACCACATGATAATGGCACAAAGACAGACCTGTAGACCAATGGAATTGAACTGATAGTTCAGAGATAGACCCTTACTTCCATGGCCAATTGATTATTTACAAGAATGCCACATCCACTCAATGGGGAAAGAATAATCTGTTCAACAAATGATGCTGGGAAAACTGGATATCCATATGCAAAAGAATGAAGGTAGAGTTCTGCCTCACACCATACACTAAAACTAACTCAAAATGGATCAGAGACCTAAATATGAGAACCAAAACTGTAAAACTTCCAGAAGAAAACACAGGGAAGCATCTTCAGGACCTTGTGTTAGGCAATGGTATCTTGGACTTTCCATCAAAAGCACAAGCAAAAAAGGAGAAAACAGATAAATGGGACTTCATCAGAATTAAAACCAATTGGATCACCGTCTTCTCTTGAGCTGCTCTGTGGGCCTCTTGGGAGCTGTTTTCCTGCAGTCCCCTCTCTCACCCTACAAAATTAAATATGCTGACTCCCTTTTGCTCTGTCTTGTGTGTCCATTTATATCAGACCCAGCAAGGGAGCAGAGACTCAACCTGAGTTATGCCTCACTGATATAGTCCAATCCAGAACCCTAAAGCAATCTTATCAAGTAATCTAATCAAAGGCCCCCTAACTGAATTTAATGCAATCCAAGGGTATCACATCCAGAAGAATAGTTTACAAGCAATATTTCTCTTTTTTGGGATTCATAAAATAATTTCAAATTGACACATATTTATTTATTTATTTATTTATTTTAAAGATTTATTTATTTACTTGACCCATTTTAAACGCCCCCCTTCCCCATTTGCTGTTTTGTGTCCATTCGCTGGGCAATTCTCTGTGTCTGTTTCATCTCTTCTCATCCTCCTCCTCCAGTCTTCACCAGGATTCGATCCTGAAGACCTCCAATGTAGGAGAGAGGTGTTCTGCCATCTGCGCCACCCCGGTTCCTGGTTTTCAGAGCTTTCGGAGCATCTCGTCTTGTCTCTCTCCTTTTACGTCATCATCTTGCTGCCTGGCTCCCGGGGCCTGGCAGCTCATCGGCACACAGAGCCTGGCAGCCCACCGGCACACAGAGCCTGGCAGCCCATGAGCCTTCTATATATATTTTTTTATTTTACCGGGAGGTCCCGGGGATCGAACCCAGGTCCCTCCATATGGCAGACGGACGCCCAACCATTTGAGCCACATCCGCCCCCACGGACACATATTTAAGTGCTGGAGAGAATGTTTAGAAGTAGGAACACTTGTTCATTGTTGGTGGGAATATTCAATGGTACAGCCTCTGTGGAAAACAATTTGGCAGTTCCTCAGAAAACAGTTAAGTATAGAATGACCATGTGACTGGGTAATCCCACAGCTAGGTATATATCCCAAAAAATTGAAAGCAAGGACTCAAACAGATTTTTGCACACCGACATTCATAGCAGGTTTTCAAAAGTGTTAAAGATTGAAGCAAACAAAGTGTCCATCAACAGGTGAACAGATAAACAAAATGTGGTAGAGACATACAATGGAATATTTTTCAGCCATAAAAAGAATGAAGTTCTGTTACATGTGACAATATGAATGAACCTTGAAGACATCAAATTGAGTGAAATAAGTGAGACCCAAAAGGACAAATAGTGTATGATCTCACTGATATGAAATAATTAGAATAAGCAAATTCATAGAGTCAGAAATTAGAATACAGGTTACCAGGGGCTGGAGTGGGACTAGGGAATGGGGAATTAATGCTTAAATTGTACACAGTTTCTGTTTGGGGTGATGAAATAGTTTTGGTAATGGATGGTGGTGATGGTAGTGCAACATTGTAATTAACACCACTGAATTATATATTTGAATGTGATAAAAAGGAGAAATTTTAGGTTATATATATGTTCCTAGAATAAAATTTTTAAAAAAAATACATAGGATTGTACAACATCAACAGTGAACCCTAATGTATAATATATAATTATAGTTAATAGTATAGTTATAATATTGTTTCTTCAGTTGTAACAAAGGTAGCACACTAATGCATAGTGTTAATAATAGGGAAAATTGTGGGGGTGAGAGGTAGATGAGAAGTCTGTATTATCTGCATATTTTTCTGTAAACCTGTAACTACACCAATACAAAGAAAAAGAAAATAAAGAAGGGCATCACATCCGATCAGTGATAACCCTGAAAGAGAAAGGGTGAGTGTCACCCTGGTCATTTAATCATCTTCTCAATCCTCACTCTGTTGAATGCAAAAATTTTTGTGTCCAAATTACATCTCTGTAGTAATTTGACGTCATTACACCTGAGGTTCTTGAATAAATATAATAAAAGTTCATCTTGCACAGAAAGATAACATGCCCCCTTCAATCTGGGTGAGGACCTGAAGAGACTAAGCATTTCTTTAAGCCTGGGAGTTTGGAGTTGGAGGAAGTAATCTTTTCCAACCAAAGGAACACTCTCTTATGAAGAAAGGCACATTTAGAAGGAATGCGGTTCCCATACATCACCTGTGATTAGCTGTTAGGCAACTCTTCCTGCACAGGAAGGCTTCCATTCAGAAGCTGACATATCACCCAATTACCTCCTAGGTCTTAGGTCATCTCCGAGAACGGGAACAATACCCCTCAGACCTGTGGGCGAAGCTCAATCAACCAACTCAGATGTGCAATGAAGTGTTTGAAAAGCCATGGAACACGGTGTTTACTCTCATCGGTTTGTTTTGTTTTGTTTTGTTTTTTGGTTTTCTCTTCTTTTCCTCTCCTTTTTGGGCAGAGGTAGATAATATGAGCTCTTTTACTACAAGCTACGTCTGGGAGACTTTTGTTTTTCTGTTTGGGGTTTTTACCAGTTCTGTATTCAAAAACCAACACAAAACCTTTATTTATTTTCTGTCCTGGAAAATGCTGTCAGCTCTGTGTTTACTACTTCCTAGACTATTTCCCCCTCCCCCCACCCCATAAAATCTCTTCAGTTTGATGACAGGAGAATGTTTACCTCTGACACTTACCATCAAGGGACAGACCTTGTCAGCCTTTCGCCACCCCTGAATTTGTCAAGGCCCACTCACTGGACTCTCCTGAATACATTTCAGTGACTTTACCCTCTAACTGTTGTGTTTGGAAAACTGGGGAGAATCAGATCTCATGGCCGTTTGAGACAATTATGTCAGCTGTGATTTTCCTAAGGCAAGGATCCATATTCAAATATGAGAGCAAGCGGAAATTTTAGCCCAGACATTAAAGAAAAAACAGCGAGGCGTGAATACTCTGAATTGCAGCAAAGTTTTAGCCTTTCCAAAGGAAAGTAAGGACAGAACTGTATATAATCAGATTCTCACATCATAAAAAACTTTTGATTATATCTATTTTTCTCCCTTCACGCCCATCCAAAATCACTACTTCTTTGACAAGGCTGAAAAACTGAATAATTCTGACACATACTCTCAGCAAATGATTGAAAATGGAAGCCAGAGAGGAAAAATATTCTCTAAATTGCACTCAAAGCAAAACTAGCAACCAGGATGTATAAAAGAACTAATGAGTGAAATAAGTATCCAGAAGATGTGAAAGTGAGGGAGTGAGAGCAGGGCAGTTTAAAAAAATTCTCTTCCAGATCTGCGATTGAGTGTGTTTAGCTAGTTACACCTGAAATTAGATATATAAAGAAAGAGCCAACAAGACAGACAGTTGGACCAGACAGCACAGAGAAGCATTTCTTTGCCAACTGATTTTGTAGAGAGGGAATGTATATCATTATTCTCAGGGGAAGAAAAAGGAAAAAAGAGAAACCCTTCCAGCATCCACCCACACAAAAAATTTTTTATGTTCCTTACCGTGGAAATATTAACTTAGGGGAAGGGAACAGACCCTTGGGGACTTCCAACATAAAGCCTTTCTGAAAGGGGAATGCCCAGAAGCACATCCAAAAAGGAAGGGCCTGGCAAATGGATTGTGCCAGCAGAATCCGGACACCAGATGTATCTGCGCAAGCTGAACTTACTCACTTGAGTCAGCACAGATCACTTTCTCACCATGCGTGGCACAGCCATCCTGCAGCTCCTCCCCTACCATGGCCCACTTGTTAAGTCCAGGGTGGACCCACGTTCTATCCAAACATCACTGCTCCCCTCCCATACTCCCATCCTTACTCAAGACAAGCAAACTCCCTGCAAACATCCTTAGGTGTCCAGATAGTCTCATCTTAGTTGTCCTAATTAAAGTCTTCTTTGATCCTTCAGGGACAGGAGCCAGGCACTAGATCAGCTTTTGGTCCACTTGTGAATGGATCTCCAATTTTCTCTTTCTAAAGTCTCATGAAATGGTGGCAATTGGTAGGAGAACTTTGGGAAACTGTTAATGAGCTTTCCCTGTATACAATTTCTATTTCTTTTTCCATCAAAGAAGAGAAATCAGGAAAGCATTTGCACAAGTTATAATGAAAATATTGAATTTTGTATCCATTCCTTTCCCTTTGCAAACACCACCACATTCACTGCAGGTTAATGACTAATTACAAGGGGGTGTAGACATGGGTGTTCTTAGAACATTCTACTAATTCAGTGCTGTGTTTTCTCCAGGTCCCAGGGGCAGACATGCTTCAGATTCAAGGCAAAATGGAGATACTGGAAAAGAGACTGCAAAATATGTATTCCTTCTCCAGCTCTGGGAGTGCCCATTTGATTGTGGCTACACAATTATTTAATCTAAATGTTCATCAAGAGATGGACATGAACTATTCTCACTGTGTAGCTCATGATGATTTGAAAAGGGAGTTGTTCTCAAATGAAAGGCACTGAAGAAATACAAAGGAGAACATTGTTCCTGGAGAGAACTTACATGAAAATATTTCAAGTCCTGAGTTCCAGGTCCACCTTGCCTCTAACTAACAATCACTTAATTTTTCTGGACACAAAGTTCTCATCTGAAACATGAAGGGGGTGAAATAACAGATTTCTAAGGCTCCTTCCAGAACTAAAAATCCATGACTCATTTTCTTTGTATGTAAATATTCAGTTATCCACAGCCTCTCAAACTGACCTTTCCCAGCTGCCCAGCCAATTGACCAAGGCTGTGGCAAATAACCAGCAGAGAGGGGCTCTGAGCCTCTGAGGGTCAGGATTTTGCTGTGTTTCAAAGTCACTTTAGTCTTCTTTTATTTTTTATTTCCTGTATCTCTTCTTTTCCTCTTTAATATAGATCATCAGAATAACACTTCATTGATTCAGTCAAGAATCAACTGGAGGATGTCTAGCCTGGGTAGTTTACCACACATAAAACAAAAGGAAATTAGAGCACTAAAGAACCTTAGAAACTATCAAATTGCATGGCCTTCAAAGTCTCAAGGGGATGTGCAAGAAGAGCCATTGAAATGTAGGAAAAATTGTAATCAACTATTTTTATTTATTTTTTATACCCCTTTTAAACTCCCCTTTAAGGAGTATGTTTTATAATGTACATAATATATTACAACCTTACTGATGCATATTATTTAGAAATGAATATACATCTATTGAAGCACACATGATAATTTTTTAGTAATGTTACTGATAAGACTATGTGATCAAAAAATTTCAAAGGTTAATCATCTATGGCCCCTGTACCAAGTTCTGCCCACTACTTATTTTTGTAAATAAAATTTTATTGGAACAAAGCCATGCCCATTCATTTCTGTGTCTATGTCTGTTTTTGCACCATCACAGTGGAGTTAAGTAGTTGTAGCAGAGACAGCATGGCCTTCAAAGCTTAAAATATTTACACCTGGCCCATTACAGGAAAAAAAAAATTGCTGATCCTTGATCTAGAATAACTTCATTTTTATAGGTGAAAGATTTAAAGTCCAATGAGGCTGAATAACTTGCCTAAGTTGGCAAAGGAGAACTATGGGTCTTGATTCTTCAGCCAATTCTTTGTGCACAATATTACACTGTCATCCCCATACCTTGAGTTCTTTCAAGTATTTTAACATCCAAGCCAAGATATTACTAAACAAAAATTCCATTTCACCCCAAAAGGCTGAGTCTATCTAAGCTCACCTCTCAGCTTTTTCCCCATGCTCCATTCCTCGCCCTTCCTACCCCTACCCCAACTGGG
>JAQZBX010100117.1:0-11400 GCA_029593785.1 Cabassous unicinctus
TACCTGCAGAGCTTCCCAGGCACCCCTTCCCCTCCCTCCGTTTGGATGTCACCTCCTCAGGGAAGCCCACCCTGACTGCCCGGCTCATGCAGCCCGCCCTCCCCCCAGCCCTCGACACCTCACTGTCTCCTTCTCAGGGCACGTGGCCTCCTTAAGCCCCTTGCCCACCTGGTCATGAGGCCCACAGCTGTCTGCCACGAGAACAAGACCCCCAGAAGCCTCATTGTCTTCCTACAGGTACCCCGGGATGCAGCTCCCCACCTGGCACCCACATTGGGCGGCAAGTGGGTGACAGTGGGAAGCCGCCTCCACCTCCCAGCAGACTCTTCTCGGCCACCCTCCACCATCTCCCAGGGCTCTGCCTGGCTACCATGTCTGTCTGGGGCCGCGAGGGGACTCACTCAGCTCCTTGGGGAGCACAGGGAGGAGTGGGAAGGTGGGGGGCACACATCAGTCCCCCAGCACTGCAGGAATCCCCAGGCCCAACGTGGCAACTGGGTCAAGTGGGGCACCCAGGGCCACGTAGTCCGCGGGGAGAGTGGCCCAGCTGGTGCCCCTCCCCTTCCAGGCTGCCTCCCCAGGCCCAGCACTTGGGCGCAGCCCCAGTGCGGCCTCAGAGCCAGCCCCACCAGCAGGAGGCAGCCTGCTCCCCACTCCCATCCAGGCCCAGAGGAAACAGGAAGTCACAGGCAATGGCGGGGTCTTGAGCAACAGAGCCGCGTGACCCTGCGGGCCGCGACCCCGTGTCCGCACTTGCAGAAGTGCCTGCGAGGAAGAGGGCGGCCTTTCCCTCCGCACCCACCTCCTCTGTGGACCGGACCACCCAGCGGGTCTCGGGTGCCACACCCTCCCAGCTCTGGGCAGCCCGGCAGAGGCCCGGGAGCCAGCACTCACCCTGGAAGCCCGTTCTTCCCCCTGCCCCTCAGGTGCCGTCCCCACGGTGGCCAGCATGAGCTTCCTGCAGCACACACCAGCTGCGGCACCACTTTGCCCAGGGGCCCCCGCTGCCTCCATGGTAAGCCCCTTCTCAGGGCGACGATCTGCCCCCAAAGGCCAGTGCCCGGGGGAGGGCTGGCTCGCGGCAGCTCAGGGACGGGCTGGGTGAGCCATGAGCGCAAGTAGGCCTGTGCCAGCAACGACCCGTGCAGGCCTCCCTCTGGCTCCTGATACGCCCAGTGCGCCGCTGGACACCCACCGTCACCCCCGCGGTAAAGAGAAGACGCGTGGCCCAGCGATCTCCCTGGGGGTGTGGGCGCGGTGGTCCCACCAGGCCAGGCACGTGTGGCACACAGACCCCAGGAAAGCCGCGGGCCCTTCCCACACCCCTACCTCAGGGCCTTTGCCCTGCGCTGCTTCAGCTGGGACGGCTGCACGCCAAGTCCTCGTCCTCCAGGTCTCACTGGGGGCCCCTGGCCACCCCCCTGCTCTGCCCCAGGCATGCTTTTGTCACAGCCCCCGCCACTCTCGGGAACGCTCCACGTGGCCCTTCCCTGGTCCGTCTTGCTCCTGGAGCCTGGGCCCCCCGTGGATCCCAGTGCCCAGACAAGGCCCGGCTCAGGGAAGGAATGAACGATCCGGTGAAGGCACACGTCGTGATGCCGCGGCCCACACACGCCCGGGCATGGGCCACACCCCACCTTCCCGCCCGCTCCTGTCCCTGCACTGCCGGTGCTATGGGGGCAGCTCGCCCCTGGGGGTAGCTTCACCAGCAGCCCCTTCGGCCTGCCTGGCCCGCCCCGATGGCTGGGACTACTCTGGGATGAAGGGCCATCGACGAGGCAGCCCAGCCAAACACGCCGCCCAGGCTGCACAGGCACTGCCTGCTGCACCCCCACTGCCCTGAGAGGCCCACGCCTGCCCTCGCCACCCCGCCCCAGCCCCACAATCTCCCGCCAGAAGAATCAAGCCAAAGGTGTCCTTGACCTGCACTGCCAGCCTGTAGTGGGGCAGCCTGGCTGTTCCCCAAGCCCACCCGCCTCTCTGCACCCAGCAGGCTGCCCTGCAGCTGAGGCCTCAGCTTCTCCCGGGATTGCCAAGCACCCGAGCCCGTGGCACAGGGACCACCTAGCTCCTCCCCAAATCCCCCAACTGCCTCCCACAGGCGTCTGCTTCAGAAATCCCCAGGCAACCCCCACCCCCACTGGCTCCAGAGCCTCCGCAGCTCCCCAGCACATGGCCCCCAGGCACCTGGCACAGCTGCCCAGAGGCACCTGGCCCCAGCTGCACTGCTCATGGCGCCAGGGTCTGGGCTGGCATGGCAGTGGTCACCGCCTCACTGACCACCCAGAGCCAGTGGCCCTCCTCTTCACGGAGCCCCGCTCCACCGCACCCCGGGACAAGGCCTGCCTGGGCGCCACAGGGAGCACGGCTGCAGGACTCAGCTGCTCAAAAGCGGCTCAGCGGGCCGGCCACGGGGGAGGGCCAGCAGGGAGGGCCCAGGCGACCAGGCACGGGAGGCCCTGAGACGAGGCCGAGGCTGGGGAGCCCTGCGCGGCACCAGCTACAGCCCCACCGCACCTCGTTCTCACGCAGCCGCCCCGTCGCACGCTCCCGACTCCACCCTGAGGGCCACTCAGATGCCCTGCGGCAAGGCCTGCGCCGAGAAGGCCACCGCACGCCACGGCACCCGCACGCCCCACGGAGGCGGGATCGCTCAGCGCCACAGGCGGCTCCTCCTCTCCCTGGCCAGCCTGGGCCCCAGCCCACCGCGGTGCGTGCTGGACAGACACACATGCAGCCCCTCGTGGCAGGCAGGGCCAGGCCAGGGCTGCCCACTGGCCGGCCGCAGTCCCCCTCCCAGGGCCCTCGTGCCAGCTCTCACCTTCCCTGGCGGGGAGCAGGGCCCGGGCCGGCGGCAGGCGGCACAACCGGTGCCTAGAGACCTGCACCAGGCCCTTGCCGGGAGCCTTCTTCAGGACGGGGCTGCTCCTGCCCCGGAGTGCCTGTCTCCGCCGGAGGCCGAAGTGGCCCTTCACGGTGGCCACAGATGAAGGGCTGGTCCTCTTGTCCCCAGGAAGGCTGAAAATACAAAGAGCAGGAAGTTGCAACCAGCTCCCCAGGTGCTCAGCCCAAGCCCCAGACGAGGCCAGGGTCCTGCCCAGGTGGCCACCTCAGAGCGCCATGCCCCATGGGCATCCTGCGCTCCTGGCCCCCAGCCTTCCGCTCTGCCTCCCCGACCAAACCAGATGCAGTGTCAGCCTCACGTCGCCCGCGCCCCCGGCGTAAGAAGCGGGGCCCGGTTCACAGTGCCAGAAGAGCCCAGGCCAGGGCACTGCATGTTCCCCAGGGAGCACAGAGGGTGGTGGCCTCGGCCCACACACACGGGCTGCCCACTGGGGCCACACCATGCCTTCACCCCGCCACCAGAGGAGCTGGGGCTGGGGGAGAGGCAACGCCCCCAGGAGGAGAACTGCCGTCTAGCCCGTGTGCCACCTCCAGGGCCCGGCAGCCCCAGGACCCCAGCTCCCTCTCTAAGAGGCACCCTGTACACACCCCTGAAACGGAGGAAGCCACCCTCCACAAAGCTGAGGAGAGGCGGGGAGTGGGAAGCAGTTGCACCTGCTGGGAAAAGCAGGGCCAGAGGAAATGAGCTGACAGAACAAAGAGCACAAAGAGCGAGGTCTGACTGTGCGAAAAACTTCCTGAGGAAAGTCATACCGGAGGCTCCTCCTGGGATGGCGATGGCCACCGTGGCTGACAGCAGAGGAAGGCTCTCTGCCTCTCTCAGCCAACCACCAAGGGGTCGCCCCAAGGCCACCCAACCTGCTCCCTCGGGGGCCAAAGTCACCCACAGCCTCCACAGGCTGCCCGGGACGGCACAGAGTCCACAGGGCCCGAGCCAGGAAGCCCCGGGAAGCTGAGCCAGCCACCAGCTGGGGCCACTGCCACTCCAAGCACACTCAAGCAAGCCTCGGCCTGGGCCTGGGCCTGGCTTGGGGCTGCTAACAAGGGCAAGGCCTCCGCAGGCCCCTCCTGGGCAGACCCAGTCCTCCAGTCCAGCAACCAGCCCCAAATGCTGCCTGTGTCTGCCCGGGCCAGGAGCAGACCCGGGGAAATGGGGCCCCATTTCCCTGGCAGGTACGATGTACTCTTGGCTGTATCACGTCATCCACTTCCACAAACTCTGTGCACCCAGAGCGGGAAGAGGGCTGCGTCTGCCAGCACCACAGGGGCTGCCGAGCCACCCCCACCCCAGTCCCTGCCTGGACCCTGAGCCACCTGAGCCTCGACCTCCCTCTTCAGAAATCAACAGTGCCTCCTGCCTCATCTGATCACATGCACTGCTACAAGCTCGCTGACATGCACGTGGTAGGCGCTCCGCAGACCCACTCTGCTTCGTTACCTCCTCACACAAGCCTGGAGGGGACCTGGTCCCGAGCTCTGTGCACTAAGGAGGGAGCACGGGCTCAAAGAGGAGACCCCACCCAAAGTCCCCAAGGGCCCCAGCCCCGACTGCCTGGACACGTACCTGGCACTGCCCCGCCTCCGGACAATCTGGGTGCGGCTCTTCACCTTGTAAGTCGAGAGTGGGGCCCCCCCGAAGACGGCCGTCAAGCCGCCGGGTCCAACGGCTGGCGTGTCCTCTGGGGGGGACCTGGACACGACCATGGAGAGCTGGGACGTTTGGTCCTTGCTGCCAGCCTCCGACTGCCAGTGGAAGGAGGAGGAGGTGGAGGCGGACGGGCTGGAGGCCTTCCACTTGTACTTGCTGGGAGAGGGCCCCGGCTTGGCCACTGGGGCAGCCTTCCTGGGCCTGACGTCTGGCTCGGCTCTCAGCTGTGGCCTCCCCATTCTTTCTGCTGCTCCACCGGGGGCCCTGTCCACACTCTCCACGGCCACTCTGGGGCTGAGGGCCCTCCGACCAGCCCGGGGGCTCTTGGCCGAGGCAGCCACCCACTTGTAGTTGTTTTTCCGGAACTTACTGGTTCGACAGGACACAAGCAGGGAAGGCTCCCGGGCTTGCCTGGGGCCGGAGGTCGGTCTGGCCGGGCCTACCACCAAGTCAGAGGGAGCCGGATGCTCTGGGCGGCCCGTGCTGGCTCTTCCATGCCCAATGAGCTGAGCGGCACAGCTGCCTGCAGAGTGGGAGCCAGCCTTGCGGCCCGGGGCCGCACCACTGCGCGCCTTGACTGCAATTGCACTTTCGCTGACCGTCCGCCGGGGCTCTGGGGGGCTGCCGCTCACAGCACTCAGGGACTTCGCCACCCGTGGCCGGCCAGGCTCCTTCTGGCAGACCAGGAGAGGGTCCCCCTCACTGCCACTTTCCTTGGCTCTTCCTGGTCTTGAGGGTTGCAGCTTCCTGCCAGGAGGGTCGCCCTCACCCTCCTGGGGCCTGTGGTCACCCCATGGAGTGTCCTCCGGTTCCTCCACAGAGCCCCGTGGGGCCCCAGAGATGGTCGCAGAGCCTGGCTTGGACGGCGGTTTAATTTTGATGACCATGTTCTGATCTGGACTGAGCTGGACCTGCCGCTCAAGGACATACCGCCGGGGGTCGGGACTCCGGCTGTCCCCGGGTCCCATGGGAGGCTGTGTGGCCTGGTCGCCAGGCGGGCCTGCAGGTCCCGGAGGCCGGTTCACCAGTGAGTACTTCTTGCGCCATGCAGGCCCGTGGTGTGGGGAGAAACCCCTACGGCTTGGCCGAGGGTAGCGGGCACTGAAAGACCTGCTGCTGTTGAAGGTGGGTGGCTGCCACCGGGAAGCAGCTGAGGGGCACGGGGCACGGGCACTGCCATGAAGGTTTTTGTAGTCATCAATCAGACCTGAGAAAACATGGTCATGAGGTTCCATTAATCCACGGGTTCAGGTAAAACAAATGAGCCCAGCCACCCCTCAGGGGCATCAGCTGGCAAGCCCCCCACCCCCAGTCACCATCTCTCTCCCGGATCCCAGTGCCTGGGAGGTGCTCTCAGCCCCAAGTTCCTCGGGCTGGTGGCTTCCATGGTCCTCTTTCCCATCAGCATCTCTTTAGTACTATTGCCACCTATCCCACAATGGACCCCTGTGCGCTGCTATCCCCTATCTGTCGGTCTGCCTGGCCTACAAATCTGAGGAGAAATGTTGCTCCATGTGAAGAGACCAACGAGGCCCTGTGCAGCCATACCTCAAGAAGAACAGGATGGCTGAGCCTCAGAGGCCCTCCGCCTTGCCCGCTGATGGAAAGGAGGAGGCCCCCTGGGGACGGGGCTGCATCTTCATCTCTGCTGCCCCGCACACAGAAAGAGTGTAACAGAACCAACACTGCTGGGCACTCAGCCCTTGACAACAGAGAGAGAGCGCAAACAGCAGACTATCCTCTCCTACAGGAGAGAACAGACCCGATCACGTGGAGCCGTAATGCCGAGGAACTGCGCAAGTCTGAGGACTTTCCAAATAATGTCCCCCACAGCTGTCTCGGGGGAGACGCAGGTGTGGGCACACCCTCTGCCTCCTGGGAAGGAACGTCTGAAAGGCCTCAGGTGACGGTACACGCCAAGCACACACACACTGGACCAAGGCCAGGGCCTACGCCCACTGTCGGACATGGGGTGCGAGGGCGGGCGCCCGAGGACGCCACCGCTCGTGGGAGTGGGGTGGGGCCGGCGCCCCCGCGGCCGGTTACTAAGCGACGCGCCGCCCGCCGGGCCGCAGCTCCAGAAGTGCCAGCTCGATTCGTCGGACCAAGCCCGGGTAGGGAACTGACCCAGGCCGGCACGGACGCCCCTCTGGGTTCCCGGCCCCCTGCCCGACACTGCCTACCCCCACCGCGACCGACCGCGCTGCGCTCCGGGGACGACGGCCAGAGAGCGACCCCACTTCGGGTAGAAGGGCGGGTCCCGGTGGGGTGAGGGGGAAAGAAGAGGACGCGCGACCCCCGCCCCCGGCCCGACCTACCCTGCAGGAGGCGGATCTGCCGCCGTAATTGCTCCTTTTCCTCCATCTCCAGACACCGCGACGCCCGGCCAGGCCCCCACGACGTCATCGCTCCGCGACCGTTTCCCTCCGGGCGGGGGCGGGGCAGGGGCAGAGCTAGCCGCCGCGAAGCCGGAGCCTGCGTTCTGCGGCGCGGCCGCGAGGGGCGCTCTGTCTCGCCGGCAACGTCCCGCCCACGCCCCGGGGGGGGCGGAGAGGCGCATGCGCAGAGTGACAAGGGGCGCAAGTGGCGTCACCACGGAGCGCCAGGGAGCAGGCACCTGTCCCGAAGGTGCCTCGTAGACACCGACCGATCCCAACAGGGAAGGGCGGCTGGAGCTAGGTTCGCCGAGACAAGTTCACCTTCCTTGGGGGCGTTGGGCGAGAGGTGGGTCCTGAACGCTGCCCCATAGTCGTTTTTCTGCAGTCTCCGCGTAGAATCACGCTCTGGGCTTGGCACCGGAGACCTGGTGCGAGAAGGGAGGGCAGAGGGAGCCCGCGGAGCCCTGCAGGGCGGGCTTCGCAGTCAGAGGGCGCAGGCCGCCTGGCTGGAGCCCAGCTACCCCAAGGGAGTGATGAGGAAAGTTTTTAACCGCCCTAAACTTCAGTGTTCTCTAAGTGGTGTTGTGCTGAAAATAGACTTAAAAAGGGGGTACAGAGCAAGTTTATTAAGCTAAAATTGCATTAGTGCAGGAGCAGCAGCAAAAGAGGTTTCTGCTCAAAGGGGTGAGCTGGGGGAGCAGTTTATATGGCTGCTTGAGACAAAGGAAAGGTGTGGGGGGATGGGGAGGGATGATGGAGACATGAGTTACGGTGGGTACGTGAGCTACGTGGACTACGGGGGTGCGGACTGTCCGGGCAGGTGTCCTTGAGGCCCAGTTCCTTCATTAGCACGCAGAATGTTGGCATAAGATTGTGGCCATCTGGTGAGGATCAGCAGACTTTGCTGGTGTCAGCCTGATTTCTTTGTTCTTTCTGGCTGGGGCAGGGGTCTCTATCAGCACTGCAAAGGATCAGTGGTACGTCAGCCCGCTTCACTTAGCCTCAGTTTCTTCTTTGTAATCCCCTGGATAAAATGGAAGCTCAAGCTAATCAAGATGGTTAGAAAATCATTTATCATTCCAATTTCACATTCTCTGCTTTTGGTCATGGGAGCTCTTTGACTCCCCGAAGACCAAGTATAACTAGTTTGGGGCTTTTCTGGCTGATATTTTAAAGCCACAGGGGACAGGAGAAAGAGCTTGGTGGCTTTGAGGCACTGCGACGACATTGATGATGATGTGGGTGAAAACACATCCGTGGAGAAGGATGATGAATAGCATGATCAGCAGCTAATACTAGGGAATACAACCAAGAGATGTTAGGCAAAAACACCTTAAATGATTCCCACGTCTCTTGGTTGCTGGTTTATGCTGTGAAGCCATTTGGCTTGTTTGAAGATTTGATGTCTTGGCAACAGCACAGACGCCTCCTTTAGCTGTTCTGAGAGACCACTCAGTGGGGTCCTCATCCTCAGTTCCCAGCCTAGCAGTGGCCTAGTCTTTTTCAGCAGAAGGAGAGATGGCACTTCCCAGGCTGACAACTGCACTCACTGCCAGGGGGTGGGGGTCTTTTTTGGGGCATGTCTATGGGAGAGGGGGAAGAGAGCTGCTTTCCAAGGAATGCAGTGAATTGCTCAGGAACCAAAAGGACAGGAAACAGGGGAGGTCAGTGGTTGAGCGCCGCTTCCCGTGTACAAAGTCCCAGGTTCAATCCCCAGTACCTCCTGAAAAAAAAAGGACAGGAAACAGATCCTAAAGGAACAGATGTTTTCAGCAAGGCAGGAAAGGTTTACTGATATAGGGGTAATTAGAACAAGATCTACTGGTCTGTCACCAGTTTACAGCCAGTTCCTGAGCTTTGCCTTTTTAACTACTCAGGAATGCTGCTGCAATTTGGGGAGGAAAGAACTGGAAGGGTTGGGGAAGAAAATGCAAGGCCATATATGCTATAATCCATCCCATTCCACAACTCTTAAAATTTTTCCGCCACCTTTTCCACAAGAGGTTCTGAGCATGGAACTGGAATTATAGACAGTGGAGCTGTGATGTAAGGCCACAGCTACAATGTAAACAACAAGACAAACAGTTACAGGAGTTCCTGGGCTCTGGGAGCTGCCCCTAGAGAGTGGCTCTTATCCGAAACATAAGGGAAGGATATTCCGGGGGTGACCAGAGGTGCCCGAGGCTGGCAGGTATTTGCACTAACAGCGGTCTGATTGATCATGGGTTGTTACTCCAGATGGAGCCCTGTGAATCAAGAAGAGAAGCTTCAGTAGGGGCCCAGAGGGGTGTCTTCCCTGGGGAGTGAAATAACAGGGGGCTTCCTCCCATGGGCCTGGGACAGCTGCTGAGAGTAGAGTAGATCCAGGCTTACAGCACCACAGTGGGCCCTCCCCAGGAGCAGGCCATAAAGCCAGGTGGAAACACACCCCGTGGCAGCCGCCTTCTTTATGTAGCCATAAGGCGGCTTCATCATCACTTTTAGAGCTGGCTAACTTTAGCTCTGAGTTCCAGGTGTCAGGCAGGTACTTAAAAATTCTAGGGAGCTCTCAGGTTACACACCAAGAGCAAAGCACCTCAGGATTTAGCGATCAGAGCCCAGGGGTAAGTGTGGCTCCTGCAGGAGCTTTCAATCGAGGCCCTAATTTCCTTAAATAAAGCTGTTTCTAGAGATCATTAACTATAATCTATAGTAGAAATTTTGTTTTATTTTACTTTTGCACCTTTACCAAGATGATAATCAACAGGTATTTTACTTTAGCAGTACAGAAAAAAAATATTTTTCTAATTATATCATAAAACCCTAAGATTTTCAATGGAATCAAGATTATCTTCCTCCTACCCCCACCTTAATATGCAGATTGAGGTGGAGTCTGACAGGTTTCTCTGTTTAGAAGTTACTTTTTCTTATCAATATTAATTCAGATTTCTACTTAATAATGGCTTCCTATAATCATTTACATTGAAATCCTTCAGTTTAGAAAATGCTTTTACAGACTTCCCAAAAACATCCGTAACTACATAAACTAGTTTATCTTAAGACAGATTTCACTGTTAACAGACTAAATTTACTTTCACAACTTTTTTTTTAAAGATGTATTTTTCTTTATTTTATCCCCCCTCCCCTTCCCCAGATGGTTCTCTTGTCTGTCTGCTCATTGCCTGCTCAATATTTGCCCACCTTCTCCAGGAGACACTGGGAACCGAAGCCAGAACCTCCCACATGAGAGGAGAGCGCCCAACAGCCTGAGCCACATCTGCTCCCCGCAGGCTGCGGCGTCTGCTGGCTTGTGGCCGGGGCGGCGTCTAGCTCTTTGCTGCGGAAGGCAGTGTCTGCTCATCATCTTTAGGAGGCACCAGGACCGAACCCAAGACCTCCCATGTGGTAGGCGGGCACCCAATTGCTTGAGCCACATCCGCTTCCCTACTTTCACGACTTTTTATATTTATTCAGGTCTTGTCCTACTTAACCCTGCCTTCATGAAAACCAGTCATTTTATCTAAGGTTAAAAACACACTCCCTTAAACAAGCTTATCAAATTTTAGTCAGCATTGACTGAATTCACTTCCATAAACGTTTTAATTGTTTCTATATTCATTTAACTCTTGTCTTACATTTCTCATTCTGTTTTGTGAAAACTAGTCATTTCGCTTTAGGACAGAACTGCATTATATTCTTTAACTTAATTTCATTAAACACAAACTTACAATTTTCATTATCTTAAAGATCTAATAAATATATTGCTAATTTATTTTATTATTATCTGTATAAAGCTATGGAGGTTATCCTCAAGTTGGATAAAATAGAAACAATTATAGTTTATGCAAGAAATACTTTTCCTTTTCCTTCATAGGAGACTAAAACCTCTTTTTCATAGCATCCTTAAAATTGTGAACAGCCTCAAAAGCATACTGAGGGGAGCAGATGTGGTTCAAGTGGTTGGGCACCCACCTCCAACATGGGAGGTCCCGAGTTCAGTTCCCGGTGCCTCCTAAAGAAGATAAACAATGAGCAGACATCAAGCAAAAATAACAAGCAGACAACGAGAAAAAACAAGAAGGAGATGAGAAAAAAAAAAAAAAAAAAGACAACCAACCAAAAAAAAAAAGAAAGAAAGCATACTGCCTACCAGGCTCTGGAATATATTTTAATTGTTTAAATAATAATTTAGAAAAACCTTTCCATAGCTTTCAAGGACTTTTTTTTTTTATTTATTTACTGAAATTTGGCAATTGGATTATTAATTACTCTCATCCCAAAGCTGTTAGAAAGTTTAAATTGGGAATTACAGGACAAATGTGCAAACCAAGTTTTATTCTGCAGCATTCCCTCCGTCCCCATCCTAATCTCCGGGCCTGGTAGGCAGTGCTGTAAGCTAAACTACTTTTCCCTATCTTGGCACACCTAGCCCCTCCCCCATAGCTTTTTCAAAGGGGGTGGGGGGCAGCAGGGTAGGTCAAGGAGCCTAGG
>JAQZBX010100118.1:0-11403 GCA_029593785.1 Cabassous unicinctus
ACAGTTCATGCTTTTTAGATTAAAGAAATGGAGCTACCAGGGCTTATATGGATAGACTTTATTTTTTCTAGAGAATAAATTTTATTTATCTCCAAATGAAAAGTTGATTTTTCTTTTTTCTTTTAGAAAGGATTCACGATCATTATAAAAACTTTAAGTGATACATAAAAGCATAAGAAAATAAAAATCCAGCTGTAAGCCTATCACCCAGAGGACCATCTTTCCAGATGTTTCTCTATGCGACACACACACACGAGTACCAGCCCTGAGACGACATTCTTTGATAGCCTCACATCTTTCTACATCATTACTTTAGTGGGTGCGAAATAGTCGTAGTGGAATCTGTTTCCCTGATGAGTTCCAATAATGCCTTTTACTCTATCTATGAAATACATAAAAAATTAAATACCAAATCAAAGCACTCATCTTGTAATCTGCTCTCAAAATTGTTCAGCCTGTGGTTATGTACTTTTGATTTGTTCTGTGAAGTTATTTTGGGGAATGTTCATATCTTTGCTTTAAGAAAAGGTTAGATGCTAAGCAGATTGGAATTTGGGACAGAATACCACAAGATTCTGGAGTTCATCCTGCCAGTTATATAAAACAAAACTCATGGAGGGAGGGTCAGCAGGCAGGCCGGTGATGCCCACTGACAGCGTCCCACCGCAGAACTGGGCCTTGTCTCTGACACTGGCCCCTGGACGTGCGGCCGGTGGTCAAGGCTGGGGCACAGCCTCCTGTTTGAAGCCTTTTTCTTTTCCTCCCATCCCCGCTTACCTGAGTCTTGAAGGGCTTTCTTCAAGCAGAAGGAAAAGTACTAAAAGGGAAAGAGCTTTCTTCCTTAGTCATGACTAATAAGATAATTTTTGAAAAAGGTGGAAGTATCAGACTTTTTCTTTTTTACAGCATCCTGTCAATTCCCTTCTCCCGCTGTCATTTCCCTCTCCTCCCTCCCTCCCTCTCTTTCTCTTACATACACACACACTGGATCTTTTAGCAATGCCACATCCCCTCTATTGGTGGACACTCAGATTGCTTTGAATTTTTCACTATTATAAAAATATTTTGATGAGAAACCTCATCATACATCTTTACACACCTTGATAAATTAAAAAGCCTTTTCCCATGCCTGCACTTTCTTTGTACCACTGCAACCTCTAATTCCCAGGACTTCCTCCTGGGAGCAGAGACTCTGTGAAACCAGGGACAGCAGTGACCTGCTTCATGGCCAGGTAAAAATGGGTAGCATGGCCTCAGGGCCCGGCCTGGGGTGCCCGGTGCTGCCTTAGCCCTTTGGGTGTGAGCAGGGCAGACACAGCTCAATGCAGCTGGCAGCAGGGGCTGCCCACCCGGTGGCACCACCCTCAAACCAGTCCCCAGGGAGATGGGGCTGGGGAGTGAGAGGTATGTGTGAGAGCTCATGTGAAACATCCAGGAGGGATGGCGAACACAATCTGGGGAGAATCTGAACAAGACTGCTGCAACCTGGGTAGCCATTCTCTGTGTGAGCATTTCCGAGGCTGGGGTGGAGCTGGGAAGCACGGCCTATAGCTACCACTTACTGACCACTTGAGTCCCCAGAACACTTTACAAGGTAAGGCTTTCCAGCTTTCTCAGGCAGGAGTGTGGGGCAGGGCACCTGGACACAGAGAGACCAAGCCGCTTGCCCAAGCCAAACAGCTAGTAAGTGCCCAGGACCTGGACTGGCACCCGGGTCTTGTTCATAATGTTATGGAGCCTCCCAATTAAATAACAGTGCACTTGAGGGGAAAACCAAGTAGAAACTGACCAAACATATCACCAATTTTTAATTCCTATTTTGTCTGCGTTCTTCATTGGCTAAGGTGCTTTACCCCTCTCCTATATCCATTAAATAGCCATGTCATCATCTGCTTTTTCTTCTGGAGTTTCTGAAGGATTGATGCATCTTGGACTTTAGACCTGATATTTTGTTATATTTTTGGTCAACAATCTTTTGAGAAGTAGCTTCTTAGATAATTTCATCATCATTATTCAAGTCTAAGAACTATCTCTTCCCCATGGTAGGAGAAATATAGTTTTCTATAAAATAACCACTTTCAAAAAGGAGTTTGACAAAGATTGGGAAATATCAGGAGCAACCCAATTTTTATTAAAAGCCTCCAGGGAACTTGTCTCTTGTGATGAAACTTCCTTGGGAAGTGTGGCTGGATTGTGTTATCTCTTCTCAGTGGTGTCTGCACTGGATTCGCCTCCCACGTCCATCTCTCCTGGAGAGGCATTTGTTAAACATCTTCCCTCAGGTTCATCTTGTTTCCGAAGGCAGAAACACTTTGGAACTATGCCACTTTTTACAGGAAAGTCTTTGGGAATCATTGCTCAGGTAACTTCATCCCAACTTCGTTCTTGATGCCGCGACTTCCATTTTGTTTGCTGAGATATACCATCATGGCTAATCTTAGTCTGGAGTTATCTTTCGAGAAAATTGTTTTGAAAATATTCTTTTTGAAGCCCAAAAGGTAAGCAAATGACCTTGAAGTGGAGAAAAGCTTCCTGCCTTCATGGCTATCTAGAAATGGATGATTCTAGAAATGGATTGTAGAATACTGAAGGATGACTTTTTAGTCTGGATTTACTTTAGTTCAGTTATCTGTTTTTCCTGCAAAGTTATAATAATGGAATATAAATGGAAAGTACCTCAGGAGAAAGGATTTCTGCAGGAAAGAAAACACAGAGCACTTTTTCCTGTTGCACTATAGGCTGACATTGTGAGCTAGCCTTGCTCCAGACTAGTTCCAATCCATAAGACATTTTGTCTTGTCTCTCTTTCTTGAAAGATTTTCTTTCTTTGGATGGTGTTTATCAGGGATCTTCACTGAATTGAATCTTCTCCATAGATTTTCTGCTTTCTGACGGCATTTGCTGGGGAGAATTGGTCTGGCGGTATGTATTCATCACTTTGTCCTCTCCTGAAGAATTGCTTGGAAGATTTTTATCCTGGCTAATCTTACACTTGAACGTTTTATCTCCAGATGACACTATTTGACTAGACCTACATCCTATTACCTGTGGTGGCATTCGCTGAGAAATTTGTTCTTTATTTAGAAGCTCTAACCGTGGCAATAATACTTCTTCTGACACTTGGTTTTGAAGGGAATTGGGCATGCATATGGATGTCTGAAGGTGTGTTCCCAGGAACACCATCCTGCAGAAACTCTGGGAAGCCTTGGTTACTCCCAAACAATGATCCCAAGAAACTACATCCTGAGGCTTGTGATTTAATTCATCACGATTTCAAGAGTTGCTTAATTTTACTTTTGTTTGCAGACTTTCAAATTGTTCTTTATGCTCTTCCAATGTCTTCTTATAATCCTTTATATCTCCTTAGTCATATTTTTTTTAGATTCTTTGAAGTGATTTAGGAGAGTTGTGTGATTATCATTGATTAATTGTCTTAAATTCGGAATCTCTTCGGGATATCTGGGTTGTTCTTTTGGCTGGGCCGTCTCTTCCTGTTTCCTAGGATGGCTTGTAATTTTTTGCTGATGTCTAGGAATCTTATATGCTGGTGAATTTACTCTGGTGGCCAATTTCTCACTCTTGCCTATTATTATCATTTTTTTCACAGCTTAAGTTATCAAAATCGTGCCAGGGTCTCACTTCTCCCAGGCGTGGGGTAAAGCTCTAAAAGCAGTTTCTGTCCTTGTAATCTCTAGACCGGCCAGCAGATGGCGCTCTTGACACGCCTTTCTGCAGAGGTGTGTCTCGCTCAGTTTTCCTTTGTTTTCCTCTGGCCAGACCGAGATTCACAGCGGATTCCACTGGCCCAATTCACTGAAGAAAAGCCCCCGACTCCCTCTCCCTTTCCGCTGTAACAGCGGATAGGGAGGAAGAGGAATGCTCCCCTCTGGGTCAGCTGAAATGAGCAGGGGTTTTAGTCCTGCTGCGTATGCTGGGGGTGGGTGAGGGGAGCCCCCTGGTGGCCAGGAGGTTCAGTAACTCTCAGGTGGCTGCCTCGGCTCCTCTCTCTGTCCCTCACCCTCCTGGGAGTCGTGCAGCACTGTTCTGGTCTGCAGACCCGAAGCAGGTCGTTCGGGCAGCTTTTGGCTCTTTTTCGTTGTTTTTGTGAGAGAGCTGAGCTGTGACTTTGTAATCCGATGCCGTCTTCCCGCATCCTCCCAAGAGTTGCTAACTTATTGTTGCTCTTGAGTCAATGGACCATCTTCCTTCAGCATCTGCTTCTGCTGAGGTTTTGTTCTGAACACCCTGATCTTTGGACATTATTTTTCTTTTTAAAATTTATTTTATTTTATTTTGGGGGGGAGGCATTGTTTTTCCATAAGAATTTTCTGAACACCTTCTGTTCTGGCCAACACCGTTGGTGGAAGAGTCTCTTTCTAAGGCCATTTTCTGGAGAATTATGTTCCAAATGTGGTACTGGAAAGGCTCCTTCCAGACCAGAATTTTTGGGTCAATTTCCCCCTAGATTGCTCTGTTAGCTTGGCTCAAATTTCCTGAAGAGGGTTGACCAAACTCCTTCCTACATTATAACCCCCTTGAAGAAGCCGTTTGGGGAATTGGGTCCCAGGCACATTTGTCCATTAACGAGCTATCCATTGGTGTAACTTGAGGAAATGTGCCTGAATCATCTTTTTTAAATGAACTATATATTTTAAGTATCACTTTTTGAAGAGCCTTGTCTTGAATATCTTTAGCCAAGGATCTCAGGCCTCCAAGGGAATCTCCTGGGTTAATCATTTTTTGGCTAATTTTATTCTTGGAATCTCTTCCTTCAGTAACCATTTCCGTGGGGTTTATGCACACTGATTTTATGTTCTGATTGTGACATTGATACTGATGAATATTGGGGAATTTTTTTCTTTGCTAACTTTACCCACAGAATTGCTTTCTATAGGCCATAATTCATGAAGGTCTTTTCCTTGGCCAGGCACATCTGTAGAATTGTCTCTCCTGGTGATAATTCTTGCAAAGCCTCTCCTCCAGCTACTTGCATCGATGTAGTTAATTTCTCCAGACAAATGATCTGGAGGTATTTCATCCTGGCCCATTATGGTCTTGGAGCAGATCCCCAGTGGTGTCCTATTTTTGAATAATTACAGTCTAACTGATAACAGCCACGTGTTTCATCATTAGGGGCAGTGCTTCCTCATCAATTTCTCCCTTCTTGGCATTCTATGCTGACTCTTTCTTTTCTGGTGCCTTTTGTGGAACAATTTTGCCCTGATAGCCCTTATCCATGAACAGTATTTCTCCTGGTATTTTTGACTGTTCCATTTCACTTTGGTTAAACTTGTCTACAAATCAGATTATTTTCAGATAAAGCTACCTTTGGATCCTTTCATTTTACTCCCAGAGCTCATCCTTTTTGCCAGTGTTAAATGAAGAATTTTTCTTCACTAATAATTTCCTTGGAATTGGCATCTTTTGACCATGACTGTAGAGGAAGAGAGACCTGAGGTGTCGTGACTGGTCGTGCCTCCCACACCTGCTTTCTGGGGACACAGCCTGCGCTTTCTTCCCTCTGTGCCGTGTGGACTCGTCCTTTCTTGAGACACAGCAGAGGAGGTTTATGACTCAGCTGCAAACCCTCCCCGAGGGGCTGTGGACTCAAGCATCGAGCCATCTTCACATGCACCATAGAATGTAATTCTCATGGCTTTCCGTGGCTGACAAGTGTCTTCTCATGACTGCATTTTAGTTGATTTAAGCCATTTCTTTCTCATATTCTGAGAATATCTGGTTGTGAAGTCACAGCTTCTGAATTTGTTCCCCCAAAGTCATGGTTCTTATTCCTTTTCTGTTACAGTTTCCTCGTTGCTAAAGCAAGTACCAGGCAAGGAGTTGGTGTAAGCTGTGGGGACGCCTTGTCTCCTGGTTTTGAGGCGAGGAGAAGTCCAAACCAAGGACTCACGGAGGCGGTGCTGTCTCCCTGGAGACTGCGGCTCCTCTGCTACGAGAAAGGCAGGTGGCAGCACCTCCAGGCTTCTCCCTTCTCTTCCAGCTTCTTGCTTCCCTCGGCTCTCTCTCTCCCTGTCTGACCCTCATTCCGCTCATAAAGGACTCTGGTATAGGACTAAGACCCATCCTGACTGGAGTGGCCTCATCAGAATGTCCTACGTACAAGGGTTCACACATGCAGGAATGGGTTAAGTTTAAGAACATGTTTTTCTGGGGGTACCTAGCTCCAAACCAGCAGACTTTCTAAAGATGGAAGAGGGGATTTAGTTCCCTATAGGATATTATTCCACCACTTGACAAAATATGCACAACCTACACAAAAATATTAAGAATGATATCACTTACTACTAATTAAATCAAAAGAATGTTTTCACAGAGAAGAACTTTAATTTATGGGCCATATCATTTATATGGTTATACCAGTGTCTCTAAAGGATCCAACATGGATTTAAATGTCCTGTTGAGGGCTGCAAATGCTCAGAGAGGCAGTTAATTTGGGTTGGCAATCAAGACAACGAAATGTGCAATGCAGAGCTTAAATGCTTCTGGATAACAGTGGTCACTTGAAAGTTCTGTGAAGATTTCATTTCCTCTAAGAGGTAATTGACTCAGAGCAAAATGTCCGTGGACAGGGGAATTGGACTCCCTTTATTGGAATTTGCTAGGCAGTATGGCTTGTGCAAGTGCCATCTCCTGGCCGGCTGGCCTTGGGCAGCCACTAACCCTCTGAACCTTGGTGGTTTCCTCGTCTGTAACGTGGATAAGAGCCTCCAACTCTGAGAAAATGCAACTGAGCACGTAGCACGCGCAAGTGCGCAGAGCCACGTCAGCTATTACTGGGAAGATGATGCTTTTTACCTATGTCTGTTTCTTTGAACAAGTGTAGAAGGACGAACTTGAGTGGTAAGTGGGGGAGTTCCCATTTCCTCCTTAGAAGGGGCTGGAAAGCCTGGTGAACAGGCACTTTTTGGGGGAAGATGGGCTCTATCTCCGATCCCAGACAGAGCCGTTTGGGTAATGGTACATTTTTTGGGGTAAATTCACTCATCCCTTCCATTTGCCCCTAAACGAATGAAATCTGGAGCCCCTGTAGATGTCTGCATCTCCAGCTGCCTGAGAGCCAGCCCTTCCCCTGCATTCTGAGCCCCTTGGCAGCTCGGTGACACATGCTGCACTTCCACGTCAGGGAGCACTGGCGCCGCCTGCCTCCTGGGCACTGGCCGCTCCGCAACTGAAATGCTCCTGTGGTGTCTTTCCTGAAGCTTCCTTTATGTCGTCCCCTCTCACTGCACAGGGACTCTTGCTGTGGTTATTGAACGTTTCCCACGTGGACAGCATGGAATCCCTTACCCAGCAGTCACGAAAGGTAGATAGGACAGGTGAAGAGAGCTGCCAGTCCCAGGAGCTAGGAGGTGAGGGAAGCAGGAGAGGCTCGCAGTTTGCCTGCAGGCGCCGGGCCAGCGTGGTCAGCGCGGGGGCGCACAAAGCCGCAGCCCCTAAGGGCAGTGCTGGCTGCAGCGAGGTCGGACACCACCTACCTCCTCCAGCCGCGTGGGAGCAGGCAGGCTGCCTGATGCCCTTCTGCCTCAGTTTCCTCGTTGGTGAGACGGGGACGATAGTGGTACCCGCTCCTGGGATTGTTTGGAGTTACATGCCGTAAATGTTCAAGGAGTGTTTCCAATCCTCATGCACCCAAGCAGCCTGTAGGTTTTCCTGAGGCTGGATCAGAATCACCTGGAGGGCTTGTCAAATCAGGGCAGGCTCGGAGGGCTGGGCGGGGCTGGGAAGCCGCGTTTCCCACAAGCTCCCCGCCAAGCGGCTGACCTTGGGTCCCACTTCGAGACCTAAAGGAGCAGAACGTGCTGGTCACGAGGCTCTCAGAGACGGCCTTGGTTCTGAGTTACTTTAGCAAGTGCATTTTGGAAGTGGCCTCTGTCCCTGGCTTTTTAGTGAGGGTGACGCGTCCCTTCTCAGGGACTGAGGAGACCTACGGACCCCTCCCGGTGAGCCCCCAGGCCTGCTGAGTGAGGGCAGCCCTCCAGCTGCTCTTCCCTTCACCTGCCTGCGCATTCATCTGCGTGCGCAGGTGCGTCCTAACTAGGTGCCACGGCTCCCCCTGATGGGCGGGAGCTGCGCCTTGACCAGGGACACGCTTTGGTCCCGCCGCCTGGTTTCTGGGGCCCGGCTAGACCCAGTGCGCGTCTGCAGGGCTGCCTGTGCGCTCGCCCGCAGGAGGTGGGATGACAACTGCGTGGCCAGGGCCGAGAGTCTTGCCTGCAGGAGCGGCTCTGTTACCTCTAAGGCAGCGGGCAGGGAGGCAGGAGGAGAGCAGCTTGGCTGCTGGCCAGCGGCACGGGCACGGGCTCCTTGTGGAGCAGGGCTGAGGATGAAGGCGTCAAGTGTGCGCAGCTGACCCGAGTGCCCTGGCGCCGACTTCGTGGGCCGGCTGCCTGCGCCACCAGGGCCGCACTCAGGGGCCCCCGTGGTGTCGCCACCTTGAAATTCTTCATAGTTTTTACACAAAGGGGCCTGCGTTTTCATTTGGCACCTGGTCCTGTAAAATATGTAGCTGGTCCTGCCCAATGCACCTGAGTATAAGTTCGATAAATGGTCACTAATAAAAATGGTAAATGATGTCCAGTGAAACTAAGGGAGGTAGTAGGTAGGACACCAGGTAAGGTAAAAACCTGGCTTCTTTCTGGAGTAGTGAACTTTTCCTAGTTTTTTTGTGGTGATGAATGCACAATGCTGTGGTTATACTGAAAGCCACTGGTTGTACACTTTGGATAGATTGCATGGTATGTGAATATATCTCAATAAAATGGCTTTTAAAAAAAGCTCTCCAAGAGTTTAAAAAAAAACACAAAACTTGGCTTCTGGCCTTCAGTTGGGGGACACGTAGGCAACTGCAGGATTTAGCTTCTCCATCCACTTTCTTGACACAGAATTACTTTATTTAGGCTGAACTGCTACTTCCATAGAGAGGAGATTTAAAGAGATCAGACTACGCAAGACATATGCTCATGACTTAAGGGGGCCACTTAAGCAAGTTAAATTCCACAAATAGTACTTTTACGGAAAGACAGGAAAGCTCAGAATAAAAGAATGGTTCCACCTGAAAACAGACAAGTATCACAATCAGGAAGAAAATTACTGCAAGGCGTTAGTGAGTGCTGTGCAGCACCTGAAGAGAAATGCCTTTAGACTTCAGAATCATTCCCAGAAGCACCGATAATCATCAAATGAACCATTCAACATCAGAATGGTCATGACCTTGGCAACGACCTCTGGGGCAGACGCCCTTACCTCGTGGTATAGGAAAATGACCCAAAGTTTCCTCGAAGCTAACTGCCCTTAAAAGAAATTAAGGATATTCGAAAATGGACTGTACATAAGATAGGCCTGTTTTACCAACTTTTTCAAAATTAACCTTTTTATTTTGAGGTAATTTTGTGGAGTGTACATGCAGTCGTGAAAAATAACACAAAGAGACCCTGTGTACTCTCGCCCTGCTTTCTATCGATGGTAACATTCAAACCCATTGAGCACTATCAGTCTACCCAAATCCACCAGCCTTACTTGGATTTCCCTGGTTTTACTTCTGTTTATTTGTGTGTGTGTCTTTGGTTCTATGTGATTTTATCACATGTGCACACAGTCAAAATTCAGAACAGTCCATCACTGAAGGGTTCCCCCATGGCACCTCTTACACCACACCCATCTCTCCCCCATTTTTCCTAATCTCTGGTAACCACTGGTTCATTCTCCACCTCAGTATTTTGTTTTTTCAAGAAAGTTATATAAACGGGATCATGCAATATGTGACTGAGATTGACTTTTTTCCCCTCAGAGTAATTTCCTTGAGGTTGAACCAAGCTGCTGCATGCACCAACAGTGCATCTCCTTGCAGGTGGAGTAGTGTCCATGACATGGCTGGGCCCTGCTGGTTTGCCCCATTCACTGCTGGAGGACATCCGGCTGGTTTCCAGTTTTGGGCTATTATGAATAATGCTGTGATAAATATTTGTGTACATGTTTTTGCATGAATATACATTTTCATTTCTCTGGGGTAAGTGCTCGAGAGTGTAATTGCTGAGTTGTATCATATTTGTATGTTTACTTTTACAAGTAACTACCAGGAGTGGATGTAGCTCAAGTGATTGAGCGCCTGCTTCCCTTGCATGAGGTCCCCGGTTTGATCCCAAGTACCTCCTAAAAACAAACACAAAACAAATAGAAAAAACCAACTCTTATTGGGGAGCGGATGTAGCTCCGTGGTTGAGTGCCTGCTTCCCATGTACGAGGTCCTGGGTTCAATCTCTGGCACTTCCTAAAAAAAAAAAGAAACTACCAAACTGTTTTCCAGAGTAGCTGTTGTATCATACATCCCCATCAGCAATGTATAAATGATCCAATCTCTCTTCATCCTTATCAGCGTTGGCTGTTGCTGCTGGTTTCTGGTTTTTATTTTAGCCATCGTGATAGGTACCTAGTGCTATCTCATTGTGGTTTTAATTTGCATTTTCCTAATGGCTAATGATGCTTAACATATTTTCATGTACTTATTTGCCACCTGTTCACTCCCTTTGGTTAAATGTCTGTTCACATCTTTTGCCCCCAAAATGTGACTATCATTTGGCTTAGCAATCCAGAGATGTGTCATTGGAGATTTGGTGAGATACATGTACAATAAAGTCCACTATGGCAGTTTTTTAGTAATAAAAAAAGGCAACCCTGGGATCAATGTAAAGAATGTTAGTAGGGATTGATTATTTATCACTGCCCAGTAATATGATCAAATACTGGGGCCAAATAATAGAACAAAGGCCAAACATTTGGAATCCTTGAAAGCGAGTAGGGGGCGGGTGCAGCTCAGTGGCTGAGCACCTGCTTCACAAGCACGAGGCCCCGGGTTCAATCCCCAGGGCCTCCTAAAAACAAAATAACAAAGTAAACAAATAACTTAAAAAGTAAGGTAAGCAAATAAGGTTCCAACCTAACCCACACAGATTGTGACATCCAAGAGACAGGGGTGGGTAGAGGGCACGCTTCCCAGACCTCCAGGTGCTCCATGGTGTCCTCTAATGGGCTCCCCTTGCGTGTGTGGGTGGGATTTTGGATCCTCTGGCCTTTTCCAGCGCCTTCCCCCCTTCTTAGCTTTCCAGGGCTTATGAACAAAGTACACAGACTAGCTGGCTTGAACAACAGAAGTGCATTGCCTCACAGTTCTGGAGGCTGGAATCCAAAGCCAAGGTGTGGGCAGGTGCTCCCTGCTAAGGGGAGGCTCTGTTACAGGCTTCCCTTCGGCTTCTCACTGTGCCTGGCCATCCATGACTTGTGGCCCAGCTATGCCTCCATCCCACGGCATCCTCTCTCCCTCCCTCTCTCTCCCTCCCTCCCTCTCTCTCTCTCCCTCCCTCTCCCTCCCCTCTTCTCTCTCTCCCT
>JAQZBX010100119.1:0-11399 GCA_029593785.1 Cabassous unicinctus
ATAGCCCATTTGATCTTTTCTGTTCCTTCCTCCCTGTGCCCTGGGGCATATGACTCTTCCCTGTCTTGGCTCATGGGATGTCAAGATTCATTTTTACATGTCCTGGTTATTCTAATCTGACCTTCCTAATCTACCCACCTGTTAATCTTGTACCGCTAGTAAAATCTCTACCCACCTATCCTATCCTTCAATATGTAAATATACTCTTTCAATTTACCATAGATAATGTCCATATGGGTGATGGCTCACAGCCTGCCCTTCTCTCTTTCTCAATCGATTGAGATGGCTCAATGGCTCAATCGATAGAGCCCCCGTTTACCGTGCAGGAGGCCCCGGGTTCGCTTCCCGGGGCCTCCTTGTGAGGGCAGGCTGGCCCGTGTGGCGTGGTGGGCTGGTGCAGCGGGACCTCACAGCGGGGGGGAGATGAGCGGACGCGGAGGAGGCGCACAGTGAATGGACGCAGTGGAGCGCTAGCAGCAGGGGGGGGATAAATAAATGAATGAATCTTTAAAAAAAAAAAAAGATCCTGGGTACTGCATGATATGTCCTACAGCCAGCAATCCTTTGCCCCAGGCAGCACAACTTGAATCCTCTCCCACAGCATTCTACAAGGAGTTCCCTGAGCCACCTTCTACATGCAAGGCAAGTTCTGGGACAGTGAGACCCTCAGGCCACCACCAGACAGTTGGGCCAGATATACATGCTCCCAGTGTTTGCACAAGGGTTACTCTGTTCCCTCTGGAACTGGAACCAGGGACCTAGGAGATCTACCACTTTAAACAGCCTTTTTCTTGATTTGGTGCTCACCCTGTAACTGCAGTACTTTAACTGTGTCCTTCTGCCAGTTCTTGCTGGTTGATCAAAGCTTCTGTGGGGAGACAGAGCCCTGAAAGTTCTTACTCCACCATCTTGATTCCTCATCCCTTTTAAGTTACTGCAGTTTTAGCTTTTCTGTCGATTATAGCAGAACTTCATCCCAACTTATGGAAGAGATTGTGTCTTTCTGCCTTTAGCGAAGGATCTGCCATCAGGTTTCCACTTTCCCACACTGCTTTGAGCACTTTGTGAACTTCGAAGGGGCCACTGAAATGAAGTCCTTCATTTGTGCTTCTCATGGCCTCTCATTCCCCCTGTGCTGGCTGGAAGCAAGGAGAGAGAAGGTTGATTTTGTCGGCTATGCCTGGAGGCTCCTGTACACACCAGCTGCCCCCACCTCTGCCTCCTCACTTCCAGAACCAGTCCCTGGGGAGGACAAGGGAGCTTGCACTCTATATCCCTCACCCAGCCATGTGCGTCCATGAGGTTTTTGAGGGCAGGGATCCTATCCTTGGTCATCTCTGTTACCCCAGGGTTGAGGGCAAGCCCTGAAAGAGAGGATGACTTACTAAACCTCCCTGAATCAATGGACAAAGTCAGTGTCTATTTATCCTTGAAAGCTGAGAGGGCCATATGGACTGATCCTAAATCAGGGATGCCAACTACAGCCACCCAACCTGCTCCAGCAATTCTTCACCCGCATCTCAATGTCCTAACGCTGATCCATCACTCCTCCATCACTCACTCTTCTCCAATCCCTTCTCCCCTGACCCCTCCCCAGTTCCAGGGTCCACTATGATCACCAGGCTTTCATGCACCTGCCCTTCTCCTCTGTGGCATTTGCCCGGTAAAAGCCTTAAGTTCAGTTTGTTCTCTGCTCCTTGCTCCTCCTCTGTTCCAGCCCTCCTTGCTGGAGAAAAACAGCATTGAGTGCTGTTCTCAATGCCAATTCCTGACCATGAAGTTCAGCTCAGCTAGGACACCCACTGCATTTCCCTAATGATTCACTGTCACACTTCACACTGCTGTCTCCCAAACCTTCCTTATGGTAACCTTTTATCTGCCTCAGTGGATTTTCCTTCACTGTCCAGGTTTGGCCTTCTGGGCCTCAGGGCTCACTGCCCCCTTTGCCCTGCTCTCCCATCCAACAGAAGTCAGAGGACAGGAGACATGAACACCCTATGACTTAGCTATGCCACTCGTGTGTATGCACCTGTCAGAAATGAGTTCGGGGAAGCAGATGTGGCTCAGGCAACTGAGCTCCTGCCTACCACATGGGAGGTCCGTGGTTCAGTTCCTGGTGCCTCCTAAAGAATACAGCAAGCTGGCACAACAGTCAAGCATGGCAAGCTGACACAGCAAGATGATGCAACAAGAGATACAAGAAGAAAAGCATAATGAGACACATCTAAGCAGGGAGCGGAGGTTCCCGGTGCCTCCTAAAGAAAACAAGCAAGACAGCAAACTGACGCTGTGGGCAGGCATGGCAAGCTGATGCAATAAGATGATGCAACAAGAGACACAAGAAGAAAAAAACAATGAGAGACACAACAAAGCAAGGAACAGAGGTAGCTCAAGTGATTAGGCTCCTCCCTCCCACATCAGAGGTCCCAGGTTCAGTTCCGGGTGCCTCCTAAAGACACAGCACACAGCAAGTTGAAATGAGGGGGTGGGGAGAAATAAATAAATAAATAAATAAATCTTTAAAAACAAACAAAAAAACAGAATGATGACTTCCTAATACACTTAAAAAAAAAAAAAGAAAGAAATGAGTTTGGATGGCCACCAAAAGACAAGCACAAGTATGACAAGGACATTCAGGGCAGATTTGTTCATACTAGCTCAAACCCGGCAACATTTCAAATAGACACTGAAATGGAATACTATACAGCAGTGAAGAAGAGTAAGCTCTTCTCATATACAACAATATGGATGAATCTCATCCACAAAGTGTTCAGTCTAAAGAAGAGTGGCACTCCGAATGCTTCCCTTCATGTGACGTTCCAAATCAGGCAGCACCTGTCTATGGTTTTAGGAGTCAGGAAAGCAGTTCCCTTCGGGAGGAGAGAGGGGAGGGGTGATGATGGGAGTGGGTGTGGAAGGGGCTTCTGAGAGCCTGTGAATGTTCTGATTTTGTGATCAGGGTTGGCTACCTGGGAGTGTTTGCTTTGTGTAAACTCACTGAGTGCCAGGCTGAGGATCGCTATGCTTTTCTCTATGTCATACTACGATTTCTTTTTAGAAGAGGTAAATTTTTAAAAAAGAGCTATGGATAGGAATTTACCTAACTTTTAAGTTACTAAATTGTCACGTCTAGTGATCTTCTCAAAATAATTACTGTCTCTTCCAAAATCAAAAGGATTCCTGTTTTCACTTCCAGAAAGAGAGGCTGCCAACCATGGCTATAGGGAATTCCTCGACTAACATAGCCCCATGTGGGGTCCTTCACTGCATTTACTGGGTGCTTATGATGGCCAAATGTTTGACCTAGAATCTCTCTGATTCTATCCACAAACCTTCACAGTAGGGACCATCATCTCCCTTTCACACACGGAGGAAACCAAGGCACAGAGAGATAAAGTGACTTAGAGAATATTCCCGCTCCGAATGTCTGTGTGAGAAGGATGTTGCAGAAGTCTGCCTCTTCATTCATTCATGTGTTCGTTCACTCATTTATTCCCATCACTCTGCCTAGAAACATTCCAAATGTGGACAGTACATCAGCAAGGCCACATGACTGGCCCAGCCACCTCTCTGTCCAAACCCACTGCCCCTCTCCCTCCCCCTTACTACACACCAGACACATGGCTATTCCCCAAACACGCCAAGTTAATTCTTGCCTTGGGCCTTTGCACTTGTTTTACTTTCTGCCTACCCCCAGTCTCACTCACACTCTTTCTGTATCGTGCATCCACCAACTTTTGTTTGTTTATTGTCTGTCTCCTGCACAGGTAGACATGCTCCTAGAGGGCAGGTACTTGGCCTCTTCACCTTTTTTTTCACGAAGCAGAGAATAGGGTGAGGCACACAGTAAGTGCTCAATAAATATCTGTTGAATGAATGGACAAAATAGTTTAATTTAATTAATGTAACAAGCAGAGCTGGGAGAGACTCCGTGGAGCAATGGGAGAGGTGAGAGGGAAGCTTTCGTGAAGAAGCCTGAGGTGAAGAATTGCTGCAGGAAATGGGCCAGAAAGGGTTCTGGGCAGGTGGGCATATCAGTCTGGGATCAGCCATAGAAGCAGAGTCAATAGATGATGATGATAGATGGTAGGTAGGAAGGTAGGTAAATAGATGATGATAGATAGATAGATAGATAGATAGATAGATAGATAGATAGATAGATGATAGATCGATCATGGGCAGGCCGAAATCCTCAGACTTTGACTGAAAAGGAGAAATTTATTTTCCCTTTTGGGGAAGACTCAGCCTTACTTTTAAGGCCCTCCAACTGATTAGGTCAGACCCACCCAGATTACTCAGGATATGCTCCCTTACTTAAAGTTAACTGATTAAGGACCTTAATTACATCTGAAAAATACCTTCAAAGCAATACTTAGATTAGTGTTTGATTCAATAACTGGGAACTGTAGTCTAGCCAACTTGACACATGAAATTAACCGTCACAGTCTAACCCTTGTCAACTTGGAACCCATACAAATTTCCTTAAACTATATTTAATCTCCAAATAAAGACAGTGACAAAGTTATATTTCCACCTAATGGGATGTGACTATCCTGCATACAGAAGAAACACACCAACCCTTTCCCCAGAAGTTGGGCCAGAAATACATGCAGCAAAGTACTTGGTGATGTTCATTCTTCTCCTTAATACAGTGTAACTTAAGTACTGCAATGCAAAGTTAACTATTGTTAATACATTTTATATTAGTGAATAAAGCAATAAGAGAGGGAGAACAATATTTAGCTAATCTATATATAAACATATTCATAACAAAAGAAGGAAGAAATTCTCATAACCATTTCAATCCTCATTTCTGCAATTGGTCATGTGCTGGTAGCTCACATTTATAACTACCTTCTTCCACTACCCATTCCGTATTCCCTTTGCCCTTAGCAAGCACCTCAGCTGGTTGTAGTTCTTAGTTTGGCAAGGTGACTCAAACATTAATTCCTGAAGCATCTGGGTCATTGGCAGTCCTGCCTGGATTGGGTTGTTGTCACTTTTGATTGACTTTAATCACAGGACATGGTTGTACTAAGAGATACCTAGGGGATAACCTGTATTTCATTCATATTTCTCCTTACCCTCAATATAGCATCCTAATTTCCACCTGGTATCAAGTTCAATACTCCAGCCAGCACAGTAACTGTATTGATTGTTGATTCAGAGGCATGAGGAACCAAAAGTGGTCAGATGGAACCCTTAATTCCAGCTCAGTGAAATCACTGTTGTGTCTACTGGTGGAAGTACTCTTCTTTTTGGAGCTAAGACCTGTAGACCAGCAGAGCTTATGGTTGCAGGAACAGGAAGCAAAAATTTTCCTAGTAGATCACAAGGGGTAATAGTGGTGCCACTCCCATTTCCACCCCTTGATTCCTGGACCCGTGAATCCTGGCTATGGGAATGGATGCTGATTTAGAGCATACACAGCCTCCTGTAGAACACTGCCCCGGCCCTGCAAGGTATTGCCACCTAGTTGGCACCATAATTCAGTCTTCAAAAGGCCATTCCATTGTTCTATCAATCCAGCTGCTTAGGATGATGGAGAACATGGTAAGACCAGTGAATTCCATAAGGCTGTGCCCATTCCCACACATCATTTGCTGTAAAGTAGCTTCCTTGATCAGAAACAATGCTATGTGGAATACCATGATTGTGGATAAGGCATTCTGTAAGTCCATGGATGGTAATTTTGGAAGAAGAATTGCTTGCCGGGAAGGCAAACGCATATCTGGAGTATGTGTCTATTCCAGTTAGAACAAATCACTGCCCTTTGTGATGGAAGCGCTTCAATGTAATCAACCTGCCACCAGGTAGCAGGCTGGTCACCTCAAGGAATGGTCCCATATCGGTGGCTGAGTGTGGGTCTCTGTTGCTGGCAGATTGGGCACTCAGCAGTGGCTGTAGCCAAGTCAGCCTTGGTGAGGGGAAGACCATGTTGCTGAGCCCATGCATGACCTCCATCCCTACCTCCATGGCCACTTTGTTCATGAGCCCATTGGGCGATGACAGGTGTGGCTGAGGAAAGAGGCTGAGCATTAGCCACTGAGTGGGTCATCTTATCCTCTGCTGAAGTCACCCTCAGGTGAACATTCACATGGTACTCAAATATCTTCATGTTTTTTGTCCACTCAGAAAGGTCTATCCACGTACCTCTTCCCCATGCCTCATTGTTACCAATTTTCTAATCATGTTCCTTCCAAGTCCCTGACTACCCAGCCAAACCACTGGCAACAGCCCATGAGTCAGCATACAAATGCACCTCTGGCCATTTCTTCTCCAATGCAAAATGAACAACCAGGTGCACTGCTCAAAGTTCTGCCCACTGGGAGGATTTCCTTTCACCATTTCCCTTCTGGGATGTCCCAGAAAGGGTCTGTAGTGCTGCAGCTATCCATTTCAGGTATACCTGTATATCATATAAAACCATCTGGAAACCAGGCCAGAGTTTTCTCTTCCTCAGTCGACTGATCATGGGGAACTCCCCATGAGGGCAGCAGTGCAGGCTGAGAGAAAGAAAGTAATGTGGCAGGAGTGCTGGCCATGTGCATTTGGGACACTTCCTTGTGTAACTTACTTGTGCCTTCAGGACCCGCTTGAGCCCTATCTTGTATATATCACTTCCACTTTATGATGGGGTGCAGCTGTGCATGCCCAATTTTATGGCTTGGTGGGTCAGACAACACCTAGTTCATGATAGGCAATCAAGTCTCATGGTAACTTGGTGGCCCACAGTTAAGCATTCAGTTTCTATTAAGGCCCAGTAACAAACCAAAAGCTGCTTCTAAGAAGCATAGTGTTTATCCACAGAGAATGGCAGGGCTTTATTCCAAAACACTAAGGGGCTGCACTGTAATTCTCATATAGGGGCCTGCCGAAGGTTCCAAAGAGCATCAGATCTCCTGGATCATAGGGCCAATGCTTGCAAAGCATCCTGAACCTGTTGCCAAGCTTTCTCTTTTTTCAGGGGCTCCCTTCAAAACTAGCAACTTTTCAGATCACTTGTTAAGTGGGCCATAGTATTACACCAAATGAGGAATATGTTGTCTCCAAAATCCAAAGAGGCCCACTAAGCCTGGGAGGAAAGAACAGATGTAACAATTTATCCTTTACCTTAGAAGGGATATCTTGATATGCCCTAGACAATGGACCCCTAGAAATTTCACTGAGGGGGAAGAATATGAATGTCTGTGGGATTTATTTTATACCCTCTGTAGCCGTTGGGCAATTTGATGTAATTATGAATTCCAAAAATATAATTGGATCATGCTTGTAAACTGATCTGTTAATCTGGGCATGATTAAATTATGATTAGGGCGTTGACTGGGCCACATCAGTAGGGCATTGAGCCCCATCCCTTGGTGGGTGGGGGAAGAAAATATAAAAGGCATCACAAAGAACAGAGTTGCAGCAGTTTTTGAGAAGCAGTTTTGATGTTGGAGTTTTGATGTTGGAGAGAAGACCCCAGGAGAAGAGAAGCGAGCCGTTCACCTGATAGTCTACAGCTGACCTTGTGGAGGAAAAAGAGGAGCTAAGCCCGGAGAGAAACGCAGCCCCGGGAAGAGAAGAACCCAAGAAGCCTGAACCTTGGCAAACATCGGCAGCTGTCTTGCTCCAACACGTGGCAGTGGACTTTGGTGAGAGAAGAAACTTATGCTTTATGGCCTAGTAACTGTGGACTTCTACCCCAAATAAATACCCTTTATAAAGACCAACCAATCTCTGGTATATTGCATTAGCGCCCCTTTGGCTGACTAATACATCCTCTGACATGCCAATGTATCTAGAGTAGTTGCAACTTCCTGCTCACCAGATCCAATTAGCATAATATCACCAATGTAGTGAACCAGTGTGATGTTTTATGGATGGGAAAGTTGATCAAGGTTCCTGCAGACTAGATTGTGACATAGGACTGGAGAATTGATATACCTCTAAGGTAGGACAGTGAAGGTGCACTGTTGGCCTTGTCAGATGAAACTGTTTCTGGTGATCTGTACTAACAAGTGTAGAGAAAAAATTATTTGCCAAATCAGTGGCTGCAAACCAGGTACCAGGGAATGTGTTAATTTGCTCAAGCAACAGAGCCATATCTGGAACAGCAGATGCAATTAGAATCACCAGCTGGGTAGGTTTACAATAATCCATTAACATTCTCTAATATTCCCCTGTTTTCTGCACAGGTCACATAGGACAGTTGAATGGGAATGTGGTGTGAATCACCACCCCTGAATCCATCAAGTCCTTGATGATGGCACTTGGAATCTCTCCAGGAATGCTTGTAGGTAGAGGCAATTGTAGTCACTTCCACTTGGCCTTTCCTACCACACTAGCCCTCACTCCACAGGTCAGGGAATCACTGTCTGCCAGCTGTTGAGTATAGCTATTCTAATTATGTATTCTGGAACTAGGAAAATATGGGTTCAGGGACCCACAAGACCCACTGTAAGATGGACCTGAGTGAAAACTCCTTTGATCACCTGACCTCCAGGTGTACCACAGAGATGTTTTGGATCTCCAAAACTTAGGGTCAGATCAGAGCCAGTGTCCATGAATCTCTGAAAAGTCTGATTATTTACTTTTCCCCAATGCACAGTCATCCTGGTTGTTTTAGTTTGCTGAAGGCTGCCAATGCAATATACCAGAAATGGTTTGGCTTTTATAATAGGAATTTATTAGGGTAAATGCTTACAGTTCCAAGGCTGTGAAAATGTCCAAATCAAGGCATCATCAGAGATGCATCTCACCAAATTGCAGCTGAGGATGGTCAGGCACAAGGCAGTGTCATCTAAAGACGCTTTCTTTAAGAGCTCAGCTGTGAGTGATCGAGCACATGGCAGGACATAATGGCGGCCCACTTATCTCTCCCCTCTTTTCAAGGTCTGTCTCTTTCAGCTTCAAGCTGCTCCATGGGCCTAGCTTCTTGCGGGCCTCATTGCTTCAGCTTCAGCTGCTCCTCTGAGTCTCTGGTCTCTCAGCCTCTGGGGGTTTCTCTGTCTTTCTGCTGCTGCAGGTGATCCTGGAGTCCTCTCTCACATGACAGTTCTTCTCTACCTGTCTCTGCTTTCTAGTCCTCAGTTTATAAAGGACTCCAGGGAGAGGATTAGGACCCATGGTGGGCCCCACAATCTAATCAAAGGCCCTTTACTAAAGCTATCTAATCAAAAGCAATCCAATCAAAAGGTCCCTTAACTGGTGCTCACTTCAGCAGCACATATCCTAAAATTGGAACGATAAAGAGAAGATCGGCATGGCCCCTGCACAAGGATAACATGCAAATTTGTGAAATGTTCCATAATTTTTATCAAGCACAGAAATTGCATGCGATTTTATTCAAGGAAATACAATTTTCTCTGGAATGTAAAACATATAAATTTCAATGTATAAATGTGAATATAAACATTAATAGTTCTAAATTTAATTCAAGAAGCAATAATACCATATTCCAAGAAAAATAAAATAAAAATGGCAAATTTAAAAAGAAAAAAAGTCCCTTAACTGAATATAACCAAAAGGTCTCACATAAAATAGGTTTAACATGCACAGGAATGGGTTAGATTAAGAACATAATTTTCTGGGGTCCACAAAAGACTCAAACCAGGATACTGGCTGAAAGCCATAGGTTCATTTGGGTAATGCTGGAAGAAAGATTAAGAGTATAAAATTTGGGCATGTGGCAGAGTCCTTCATCAAGGATCCTTAGTTCAGTAAACCAACCAAGCAAACGGTTAGAATGCTTCCTAACCCCGTTGAGTTAAAATATTGAATCCAGAATCTCTGCTTACTTGGTTCATATCAATAAATTCAGCCTAATCCAAACTTATATCCCATCCATCTATACCCCACACCCTTAATATCCATTTCTGCACATATTCTCCAGATTTATATCTGTATATATGTTGGGAAAATCTTGCAGTTCTTTTGATGCATATCACATCTACTCATTGGTCACAGTTTCTAGCTCACCCTTTGGAGCCTTCTGGGACCGAGTCTTGTATAGGTTTAAAAGTAAGGAGGGATGGTGGGGGTACGTCTTGAGAAAAATCATTAGTTGAAAGGCAACTACCTCAGAGGAGGCCATTACAAGTTCCTCAAGAAAAGAAGGGCTAACCTCCTCAGATAGGGGTGGAAGGGCTTCTTTTACTGGCAAAGAAGCCACAGCAGAATTTAGGGGTTTGTGGCTTCCAGCTTCATCACAAGCTGCCTATATACCCCATTCTCCAATTTTACAATCCTATTTCTTCTCCATTGATGCCCTAACTTTAACAAAAGAGATCTTGCAAGGTTGGGAATTCAATTTACTTTGTAATTCAGCCACTTGCAAGATGCAAATCTGGTTTTGTTTTTCAGAAATCTCAGCCCTGCAGCCACAGGAGATAAGTGTTTTAGGGCAGATATAAATGCTTTCAGGTCATAGATATGGTGCTTCAATGGGGAATTTGAAACCCTGAGCTCCTCATTTTCTTTCCCCACTTTCTCCAGTGCAGTTAGAACTAACCAACCAATGCCATTAGACTCCTTAGAGTGACCAAAATGTTTTGAGGTAGCAAATATTTAGCTACCCAGAACTATTTCATCTGTTTCAGTCTGCTCGGCTGCCAAAATGCAATATACCAGAAATGGGTTGGCTTTTACAATGGGGATTTATTAGCTTAAAAGCTTGATCAAGACATTTTCATGGCCTATTGTTCTTTTATAACTACACACACCCTTTCCCTTCCTAACCCATTCCTTAACCCCTGTTTTCCATTTCTACAATTTTTTCATTTCAAAAATTTTATTTAAATAGAATCATACAATATGTAACATTTGGGGATTGTTTTTTTTCACTCAGCACAATTCCCTGGAGATGCATCCAACTTGTTGCATCAAGTTGTTATATCAATACTTCATTCTTTTTTATTGCTGAGTCATTCCATAGCAGGGATTCTTAACCTTTTTTGTTCTACAGACCCCTCTGCCAGTCATGTGAAAACCACAGACCCCTTATTAAATCCACACTGTATTGTGTATTATTTAATAAATATATCACACCCACACCAACACACCCCATTTAAATTTTTGAATTTAAATTCAAGCTCATGGATCCCTTGTTAAGAATTCCTGTTCTATAGTATGGATATATCATAGTTTGCTTAAACACTCACTTGTTGAAGACTTCATCAAATGAGTTGGGAAGTGTACCCTCCTCTTCTATTTTCTGGAAGAGATTGTGTAGAATTGGTATTAATTCTTCTTTAAATGTTTCATAAACTGCTCCAGTGAAACCACATGGGCCTGGTGATTTCTAGTTTGGAAACTTTTTAATTACAAATTTAACTTCTTTAATAGTTATAAGACTATTTCTATTATCTAGTTCATCTTGATTGAGTTTTGTAGTTTGTGGTGATTGAGGAATTAGT
>JAQZBX010100120.1:0-11408 GCA_029593785.1 Cabassous unicinctus
ATATTAGACCAACAATTGTTGAGACTGTTTGTTGCTAGAAACCCTATATCAGGAGAAATATTAGAGAAAATTCCTCATGTTAAAAGTGGGTGATACCAGAAAATAACTCAAATTTACACAAAAATAGTAGAGCCCTCGTAAATGTAAGTACATAGGTTATTATAAAATAAAATTAAAATACTTTTTTTTACTTTTAAAGGATTTAAACCAAATGTTAAAAAATTTTTTAAAAACAATAATTGTAATCTCTATTTTTGTGCTCATCATGACAAATCTTAACAGAAATAAAGGAAAACTATGAAGGAATGGCATGAACAATTTTATAACAACTAATTAGCCAGTTTAGACAAATAAACAGCTTTCTATACATACCAAAATTACTCAAGGAGATGCACATAATTTAATATCTTTATAGACCTATAACATGTAAGGTAATTGAATTAGTCATTAAGAATATCCCCACTAACAATCTCCAGCACCAATATAGGTTTAACCAGAAGGGACAGGTGAGTCATGTGTAGGGAAGTCATACTTGAGTCCAACTCTGTCACTCTCAGGAGCACAAATACCAAAGTAGGGCCCACTGGCAAGGCACGAAAACTCTGGTTTTAACTGCCTTGACCATGAGAGCTGGGTGTATCCAGACCCCTTAGGAGCCCCACTATTTGTCTATGAGACCCTGCTGATAAGTGCATAAGCATTACCTCTGGGATCACATCCTGACTCACTTTGATGTCTCTTAACCATATAAAATCATGGGCTTTACCTTTCCCCCCTTTTATTCGAGGTATTTTCCAGTTGCATTGCTAGTTGGTGCTTGGTAGTAATCCCTCAGTGCCAGGAAGGCTCATCCCCAGGACTCATGTCCCACACTGGGGTGGGGGAAGGTAATGCATTTATATGCTGAGTTTGGCATAGAAAGAGGCCACATTTGAACAAGAAAGAGGCTCTCATTAGGAAATTTTTAAGTACCCCACAACAATAGGCTGAGTTCCAATTTCAAGATCAAAGGCTTAAAAGCATAGTCATCAATATCAAAAGCCTATCAGTGGATCATACTCCATTGCCAGACATTGCCCCTGCACTTGAGAGACTGTTGCTGTTCCATTAGAGAATGTGGCAGAACTCTCTCAGTTACTATGTGAGTCTCCACCCACTGAGACAATGCCCCATGAACATTTGAACATTTTTATATACTCTATGTATATGCCCAGGTGAACTTCCTCCCCTGTATCCCCCATCACTGACACCCCACCCCACTGATCCACCCCTGCCATTGTTGTAACCCTTCTGTCATCCAAAACTTCTTCAAATATGAAGCCAAGCATATTGCCAAATTTGATTAATAAAAAAATGAAAAAATAATGGAAGGTTTAAACATAAGAAATAAAATACATAATAATTTAGAGAAACTACAACTAAAATAATGTAAAAAAAACCTGGGATATTTAAAAAAATGAAATATATTAAAAAAAATTTTTTTTTGTCCTTTTGCCTTTCATCACTGTAATATCAGTTGTCCTGTATGTACAGTGGCATTTTCTTCCCTTTTCCCCCCAGTATCTTGCTTTTATAAAATATAGTCTTCAAACAAGTTTTAGGTCACAGTAAAGATACATACAGAATATAGGAGACGCCCATATACACAACATCCTCTCCCATTTCCCCCTTCCTTATTAATAATCTTTTTACATGTGAATGGTACATTTCTTACAACTGATATGTAAATATTGAAACATAGCTACCAACCATGGTCAATGCTTCACATTAAGATTTAAATTTTAGAACATATACTTTTATAATTTTTTATGAAATTTAACATGGCCTGTATCCATCATTGTAAGATCATGTGGAACATTACCATTGCCCCCTAAATACCCCCTTTTCAATCTATCTTATTCCTTCACTCCCCCTCCCCTCAGGGCCCACAGTGGCCACCAGGCTTCACTCCTTGAAGGGCAAGATTCATAGATACTTGCAACAATGCTGAGGGTTGGACACATTAGTCTGGCCTCCCCCATTAGGAACTGCCCATGCTCTTGAGAGACACCCTCCCTTCTGTTTGAGAACATATCAGGCCTCCCCAGAATGGGAGCCCAACACCTTCCCACTCATTATGTGGTTCTCCTCCCACTGATACAGCCCACTAGGACAAAATGATCACTCACACATTCCCTAGAAGACTGTCAAAGGTGGGCCCTCTCCCAACTGCCCCCCATTCAACACCCAAACCCATTATAATCCTTTCTTGTCATATTGACATAAGAGTTTTCTCAACATTGTAGTTCCACCCATGTACCCACCAATCCCCAATGTTCACTGTCCCCATCCACCATCCCTCCCCCCAGTTCCATGGACCACCCAACTCATACTCACCACCCTAACCCTCTGTCAAACTTGTAACATCCAACCCTATAGCATACCTCCACCCCTGTCATATCTCTTCTATGCACAACTACTCAATCTACTTTATCATAAATTTCACCTGTATGGGTATTGGCTCACAACCTTCTACTTCCTTCCTATTTTCTGTAAACCTAACTTCCAGACTCTAGCTTTCTGAGTCAGCTTGATATGCTTAATTCATATCAGAAATATCATGTAAAAATTGCCCCTCAATGCCTGGCTTGCTTCACTCAACATAAGATCCTCAAGTTTCATCCACGTTATCCCATGTGTTAGTACTATATTCTTCTTACAGCTGAGTAATAGTCCATTGTATGTATATAACAAATTTTGTTTATCCATTCATCTGTTGATGGGCATTTGGATTTATTCAAATTTTGGCAATAGTGAATAATGCTGCTATGAACATTGGTGTGCATATATCCGTTCATGTCTTTGCTTTCAGCCCTTCTGGTTATATACCCAGCAGTGGAATTGCTGGGTCATTTGGCAGATCTACAATTAGATTTGAGGAACTGCCAAACTGTCCTCCACAATGGCTGGACCATTCAACATACCCACCAGCAATGGATGAGGGTTGTCATTCCTCCATATTCTCTCCAACACTTGTAGTCCTCTGTTTTTTAATGGACTCCAGTCTAATGGGTGTAAGATGGCAACTCCTTGTAAATTTGATTTGCATTTCCCTAATTGCTAGTGATGCTGAGCATCTTACCTTGTGTTTTTTTTAGCCATTTGTATTTCTTCTTTGGAGAAGTGTCTGTTCAAATCACTTGCCTATTTTTCAAATGGTTTGTTTGTGTTTTATTTTCAAGAAATAGGATTTCTTTATATACACTGGATATTAGGCTCCAAAAAGATATATGTTTACCAAATATTTTCTAAAATTAGCTAGGTTGTCTTTTTACTTTTTTTGACAAACTCTTCTGAGGTGAAAAAGGTTTTCATTTTGAGGAGGTCCCATTTATCTATTTTTTTTTTTTTTTTTTGGTCCTCATGCTTTGTGTGTGAAGTTCATGAAGCCATTTCCTGTTCGAAATTCCTATAGATACTTTCCTACATTTTCTTGTAAGGTCTTTATGGCCTTGACTATTATGTTTAGATCTTTGATCCATCTTGAGTAGATTTTTGTAAACGGTGTGAGATTGTGTTCCTCTCTCATTCTTTTGGATATGAATAACCAGTTCTCCAAACACCACTTGTTAAAGAGGCCATTCTCTCCCAACTGAGTGGGCTTGGTGGCCTTGTCAAATATCAGATGACTGTATATGCGAGGATCTATATCAGAACTCTCAATTCAGTTCCGTTAGTCAGTATGTCTATCCTGATTCCAATACCATGTAGTTTTGACCATTCTAGCTTTGTAGTATGTTTTAAAGTCTTTTAGTGTGATTCCCCATGATTCCTCCAACTTCACTTTTCTTTTTCAATGTGTGTTTGGTGATTCGGGGTTTCTTGCCCTTCCAAATAAATTTTGTAGTTAATATTTTCCAAACCATTAAAAAAATGTTGTATTGATTTTTATTGGGATTACATTAAATCTGTATGTTTGTTTTGGTAGGATAGTCATCTGAATGATGTTTTGTCTTCCTATCCAGGAAAAGGGAATAATCTTCCATATATTTAAGTCTTCTTTGATTTCCTTTAACATTTTGTGTAATTTTCTTTGTATAAGTCATTTACATCTTTAGTTAAATTTATTCTTAAGTATGTGATTTTTTTTAGTTGCTATTGTAAATGGTATTTTTTCTTGATTTCCTCCTCAGATTGTACGTTATTGGTGTGCAGAAATGCAACTGATTTTTGTGCATTGATCTTATAACCTGAAACTTTACTGAACTCATTTTCAAGTTCTAGAAGCTTTGTTGTAGATTTCTAGGGGCTTTCTCTGTATAGGTTATGTTATCTGCAAATAATGAAATTTTTACTTCTTCCTTTTCAATTTGGATGCCTTTTATAACTTTTTCTTGGCTCAGTGCTTGAGCAAGTACTTCTAAGACAATAGTCAATAGGAGCAGTGATAGTGGTCATCCTTGCCTTGTTCCCGATCGTAGAGGAAAAGATTTTTTGGATTTCACCATTGTAAATGATGTTAGCTATTGGTTTTTCATATAGGCCATTTATCAGGTTCAGAAAGTTTCCTAATATTCCTATCTTTTGCAGTGTTTTTTTTATCAGGAAAGGGTGCCGTAAGGTTGAATGACTTTTTGGTATCTATGGAGATGATTATGTGATTTTTCTCTTTCAATATTTATGTATTACATTACATTGATTGATTTTCTTATGTGGAACCATTCTTGCATACCCGGGATGAAACCAACTTGGTCATGGGGTATATTCATTTGATGTGATGTTAAATATGATTAGCATGAATTTTGCTGAGGATTTTAGCATCTAGTTTCTTTACAGAGATTGGTCTATAATCTTCCTTTCTTTTGGCATCTTTGTTTGCCTTTGGTATTAGAGTGATGTTGGCATCATTGAATGAGTTAGGCAATGTTCTTTCTACGTATATGTTTTGGAAGAGATTACGCAGGATTGTTGTTACTTCTTTCTGGAATGTTTGGTAGAATTTACCTGTGAAGCTGTCTGGTCCTGGTCTCTTCTTCTCTGGGACGTTTTTGATGACAGAGTCTATCTCTGTCATCAAACTTGATATGATTAGTGTGATTAGTGTTGAATTCATCAATTCCTTCTTTCATCAATATAGCCTGCTTGTGTGTTTCTAGGAAATTGTCCATTTTATATAAATTATCCTTCTTGTTGGCATACAATATTTCAAACTATCCTGTTATGATACTCTTTATTTCTGTGGGTTCAGTGTTTATATGCCCTACCTAGTTTCTTTTTTGTGTGTATTTGCATCTTCTCTCCTTTTTTTCTTTATTACTTCAGGTAAGGGTTTGTAAATTTAATTGATCTTCCGGAAGAACTAGCTTTTGGTTTTGTTTATTTTTTCCTACTGCTTTCTTGCTTTCTATTTCACTTAGTTCTGCTCTAATCTTTGTTATTTCCATCTTTCTGCTCCCTTTGGGGTTAGTTTGTTGTTCTTTTTCTAATTCTTCCAGATGTGCAGTTAAGTGTTCAATTTTAGCTCTTTCTTCTTTTTTGATTTACGCATTTATGGCTATGAATTTATCTCTCAGTACAGTTTTTATTGCATTCCATAGGTTTTGATATGTTGTATTGTCATTTTCATTCATTTCAAGGTTGTTACTGATTTATTTTGAAATGTCCTCCTTTACCATCTGTTTGTCTAAGAGTGTTCTGTTTAACTTCCATATCTTTGAACCTATTCTGGTTCTGGCCCTTACTGATATCCAGCTTCATTCCATATGGTCAGAGAATTTACTTTGTATAAATTCAATCTTTCTGAATTCACTAAGAATTTTTCTGTGGCCTAGCATGTTGTCTATATTGGAGAATGATTCATGTGCACTCAGGAAGAATATACATCTCACTCTAATTGGGTGTAGTGTTCTCTATAAGTATCTTAGTCATAGATCCTCTAGTGTATTATTCAGAGTATTTGTTTCTTTACTGATTCTGGGTGGAGATGTTCTGTCTAATGGTGATAATGGTGTAATAAAGTCCCCCACTATAATTGTGGAGGCATCTATTTCTCCACTTAGTTTTTCCAGTGTTTGCCTCATGTATTTTAAGTGCCCAGGTTAGGTGCATAAATGTTTATGATTGTTCTTTCTCCTGAAAAATTACTATTTTACTAATATATACTGGCTATCTTTGTCTCTTACAATAGTTTTGCATTTAAAGTCTATGCTGTCTGATATTAGTATAGTTACTGCTGCCCTTTTTTGGCTATTGTTTGCTTGTAAGATTGCTTTCTAGCCATTCAATTACAACCATCTTGAATCCCTGCGTCTAAGGTGGGTTTCTTGTAGATAGCATATAGATGGGTCATATTTCCTTATTCATTCAGCCAATCTGTGTCACTTTAGGTGAGTTTAATCCATTAACACTCAGTATTATTACTCTCAAGGAATCACTAACATCAGCCATATTTTCTTTGGTTTTATGTATGTCCGATATTGTTTTTATTTTCTTTGTCTTTTTATTGTTATTCCACTCTCTTCCAACTCTCTCTCTCATTTATTTTTTCAATCTAAAGAACTCCCTTTTGTATTTCTTGAAGAACAGGTTTCTTATTGGCATATTCTCTTAATTTCTGTTTATCTTTGAATATTTTGAACTCTCCATCATTTTTGAATGCCAGCTTTGCTGGATAGAGAATTCTTGACTTGACATTTTTCTTTTAGTACATTAACTATGTCATACCGCTGCCTTCTTGCCTCCATGCTTTCAGATAAGAAATCAGCAATTAATCTTATTGATCTTCCCTTGTATGTGATGGTTCTCTTTTCTCTTGTTGCCTTTAGTACTTTCTCTTTGTCTTGAGCATTGGACACTTTCACAATATATGTCTTGGACGAAGCCTGCTTTGATTTATTCTGTTTGGGGTGTGCTGTGCTTCCTGGACATGTATATCCATCTCCCTCAATAGGATTGAGAAGTTTTCAGCCATTATTTCCTCCAACATCCTTCTGTCTCCTTTCCCTTCTCTTCTCCCTCTGGGATGCCTATAATGTGCATGTTTGTGCATTTTGTGTTGTCATTCAAATCTTTAAGTCCCTGCTGGATTTTTTTGTATCTTTTTATCTATCGGTTCTACTATGTGTTTGACTTCAGATGTACTGTCTTCCACATTACTAAATCTTTCTTCTGCCTGTTCATATCTGCTGTTATGTGCTTCCAGTGTCTTTTTTATTTCTTGGATTGTGCCATTTATCACCATTATATCCGTTACCTTTTTATGTATGCTTACAATTTCTTCAGTATGCTCTCCCGCTGTCTTCTTAATATCCTTAATCTCTTCCTTCACTTCATTAAGTTGTTCCATGGTATTCATTTGGAATGCTTTGATTAGTTGTTTGATGTTCTTCACCTCTTTCTGGTTTTTAGTTTGTTCATTGGACTGGGTCATTTCTTCCTATTTCTTAGTCTGGTTTGTAATTTTTGTTGCTGTGTGGTCATCTTTTTATCTTGATGGTTTTATTCAGTTTATTGGGTTCTGTATGTACTCTAGGGTTTTATTTAGCTGCTGTTTTTGGGTGTGTTATGTTTTCTCTTTGATACTTTGTTCTTCTTCTTCTAATTCCTTCCTGTTTTTTATGTTCTCTTTAGGGAAAAGATTAAGGTCAGAGAAAGCAAAGGAGGTAAGAAAATAAAAAGGATAATAGTAATAATAATAGTATAAGTTAGAAGAGGGACTGCATAAGCCCTTGGAAAATGAATTTTTAACTCATGTATGCAGTGTAGAGTAATAGGAATAACAAAGTGAAGTACCTACAGTGAAACATGAAACTGAATAGAAAAAAATATATTGAATGAATTGAAAGGCCAGAATGATGAGGAAAGAGGGAAAGAAAAAGAAAGCACAAAAAGAAAAAAGTTAATAAAAGAAAGAAAACAGAGAAGATAGAAACAGAAATCAGAAAAACTGAGGACTAAACAAAGAAGGTGGAATGTAAGATCAACAAAAGAAAGCAGAAGTTAGAAATATGAAGGAAGAAAAAGAGATAGACAAAATAGGTATACACTGAAAAGAGGAAATCAAGGAAGAGGAAGCACAGCAAACAAGAAAAAAGCCAGCAGCACCTAATTTATAAAAAGAAAAAAAGTATGAGGAAGAAAGAAGATAGACAAACAAGAAAACAAAGCAAGCAAACAAAAACACAAGCAAGGAGTCAAACAAACTAAGGAAGAACAATGTTCCCACTTAGGCTCCTTTGGAACTTCTCAGGCTGCCAGTGTCATTAATCAATTACCCTGCAGCCTACTCTCTGCAGGTTTTTAAGTGGGTTTTAGTGAGTAAATGAAGTTGAAGTTTTTTTAGGAAAAATAAAAGACCCAAGAGAAGCTGATACAAAAGTAATTTCTATATATTCCGTGTCCTAAAATATCAGTTGGATGTTTGCTATCCTGGTGATCACTACTTTAAGAGGAGCTAGGAATCGAACTAGGGACCTTGTATATTCAAGGTGGAAACCCCTTCACTGAGTGAAACTTTCTTGTTGGGTCAATTATTTCTGCAGAGTGCTATCCAGTTAGTTTCCCTTGGCAGGTTTGACTCTTTGCAGTTGGATAGATCCCTGCTGATTAGGAGACTCTCTGCCCCTGCCTCCTTTGTATTTTTATTGCTTTCTCTCCCAGGGTAACAGGATGCAACAGCCTGTCTGAGCAGATTTCCCCTCCCTTCTCCATATCAGGTTGTGTACCCTTTTGAAATACAAATGGTACCCTGGTAACTGAACTCACCTAGAAATGACTCTTAATCATTCTCCAGACCAACCCTTCCTCCCAGGGGACCCTAAATAGGCTCTTGAAAGCTTAAGTGCTTCCCACTGCCTGCCTCCCTTAGGGGAGTTGAAATTTTGATAGTTTTCATCACTAGTCAATTGCCTGACTCTGCCCTCTTACACACCAAGGTCCTCTGTTCCAGGGTGGTTAGTTAAATCAGTCTGCCTCAGCACATTTGCCTCTCCCCTTTTCCTGGTGCCACCTCAAACCAGCTGATATATTCCTCAAAGCTCAAAGTGTGTCTAGGCAACCAAACCTACAGAAAGGAAACCTCTCTCCGCCCTTCAACAGAACCCTCCCTCTATTGGAGGATGCTCCCTCCCAGTGGGTGGCTGGCATTAGTCCCTCCAGCAGGATCCTGCCCTCATTCAGTCATTTTTTAGAGAGAGATGGTGAATGCACATTTAAACTGATGACATCTTGCTGATCCTCACCTGATGTACTCACTTTTATATTTCCTTTCATGTGTTTTTAAAATTGTATACATTCTACCAGTGTTAAACCATCTTTAATTTCTCTACATGGGCCCTTTATAAATAAGTAACAAGATTGGCAGCTTTGAAAGGTCAAAAGATTGCCTGTAACTCTTTTCAGTCTCCACTAAATTTGTCATTTATCATGGACTGACTCAGAAAATTCATAATCTAATAAAGACATTTTTAAAGCACTAGAGAATAACTAAATAGTAAGACACACTTAATTATTGCAGAAAACTAAAAAGAAAAGAACAAAAACACAAAGAATACCAAGCACCTGAAAGAATGGTAGAGTAAAACACCATTGAAAAGGAAAGCTATGGCCAGTGATATTTTTGCTCATTTTCCAAAATATTTCAAAGTCTATTATAATGGGTTAGATGAACTAAAAAGTGACATGGGAGATGATAAATTCCCATAGGAAAGAAATAAATATTTTTCAACCTAAAGATAACTGTATGCCTTGAAAGAAAAATTATTTTAGAAGGTGATTACTCATTTTGCATCTCCTGAATTTCAAATGGTTTAAAACTTAATTTTAATAGGACATCACTTAAAATTTTCTGTATCAGAGAAAGAAAAATGTCATCCTTTTCCATAAAGAAGAGCATTATAATTTTTCAACTATGATCTCAATAACAGTTTAGGTGGGTCTTCTGTTATTAATGATTATTGTATCTTAAATATTAAAATTCAGAAAACCCAAATATTTGCAGAATATTTAGATAATACACTAATTAATTGATGTTTTAACTACATTTCAAGCAGAAATTCCTGTTTCTTGTTAGAAATTTAGTGAGATAAATGGCTCAATAATATTTTGAAATGTACTATTTTGAAATCTATTTTTAGTTATAATAAAATGATTAAAATTATTTGGACAATGTTGAAAGTTTTTCTAAGATAAAAATTGCTGAAAAATTCATTAGATGGATGTTTTTCTTTGCACAACTATCATCAATGAAGGAAATCACCATTTTTAAAGGAAGATATTTTCTGAAAAGTGACCTGAAACTCCTGGGAAATTTAATTTTAAAATATATAATTTTTGAAATTATTTTTTATTGATTAAATATTAGATCAAATTTACTAACCTAACTATTTAGCAATGTGTTCCACCAAGTTTATTTAGAGCTATAAAATCATTAGCTAAATAAAATAAAGTAATTTTACTATGTTCCTGAGGAAAATAAAGATGGTAAATAACTTCACTTAAAGGAAAAAAACATCAGGGCTTCTCTTTGAAAGACTTCTGAGAAAGAGAACTGTGAGTAGTGTTCCTTTCAGTATAGTGAAGCTACAATTATTTACTCTCCTCTATGGATTAAGAAAAGGCAAATATATACATACAATCAAATTATACCCAGGTTAAAAATCTCATTCAAATGTTTGGTACAGATAGTGGACTTAAAGCATTGGAAACCATTCATCCTTTACTTAACATCATGGTGGTTATTTGTTTTTATGGAAATATGTAGAAGAATTCTTAAGTTGTGGCTCATTCTTCTTCCCTCTTTCCTTCCTTCTTTTTCCTTCCTTCGTTCCTTCCCTCCTTCCCATCTTTCTTTCAGTGTTACTTGAATTTCATTCCATGAACTATTTCCTTTGCTTTAAGCTTAATTGCCTAATTGTTGTTTGAGTTTTAAAAATATGAACAGTTTTATAGCAGATACAGTGTATGATACCATCTTCTGTCTACAACAGAGCATTGTGATTTCCTTGGAGACTCCTTAGTAATTAAATATGAAATGATTCAATACAAACTGTCAATCAGTATGAAATATATAGCATAATTAGAATAAAGTTTGTAATCCAAGTGTACACTGATTTTATTTATCCCAGTTTCTTTCAAATTTTTCTGAGTAATTAAATTTTGAGGAATAATTTATGAACTCAGCACAATGTCTGATCAATAATTTATATATTTTAATATTATAAATATTATAATAAATTGCTCATGTGTAGAGAGGAAATACTCTAGATTACAATTATATAATAACATTATAATTATATTTTAATGTTTGTGAAAGGTTTCCAGTAATATTAAAGATGGAAATTAGAAATCATATAGGAAATATTTAATGATTCTAGTCCTACTTTTCTAAAGGGTTTATCACACTCTATCTTATTAATATTCACACTGTCTAT